>WOVY01006354.1:0-115607 GCA_013436015.1 Rhipicephalus annulatus | reverse complement strand
CACACACACACACGCACACAGCACACACGCAACACGCATCCACACATCACACACACACACACACTGCACACACACCACACACCACACGCGCAGCACACACACACAAAACACCACACACATCACCACACACACACAGCACTCAACACACACGGCACACCTCACACCACACACGCACCCACAACACACACACACACACACGCACACACACACACACACACGAATGGCCACATTCCACCGGCTTTGCGTGCAAATATTGTCGAAGGAGGACGATAGCTTTCTTCTGCATGCCAGCCTTCCTTTCGTACGTAAATAGCATCGCATTTTCAGCGCAAGCTGGAAAACAATAGGGTTCTTTAGAATTACGTATCTATACGTAATTTCTAGTAAAAGAACACACCGACCCTAATATTTACGTACTGGATGTCGCGCCTCAGATATGCGTATTATTTGCTTTTTTGATTAACATGTTTCACAAGTATGAAAACATCCACCAGTTGAAGTCAGATGGACGTTCATTAAGTGCCTAAACTTTGGTCGGGTGGCTGAATTGTGTGACAGACAGACAGACACACAGACAGACAGACAGACAGACAGACAGACAGACAGACAGACAGACAGACAGACAGACAGACAGACAGACAGACAGACAGACAGACAGATGGATGGACGAACGAACGGATGGATGGATGTACCAAAATTTTTGCGTTCAAGTATCCCATGGAAAACTGTCGTCTTTAGAAACAAATGTCGATACGAGTGTCATATTCTAATTTCCACCCACCATGACTCAGAGCTACGTATGTCAGGAACAAACGGAAGATAAACGGGGGGAGTGGAGGTTAGGCTGCAGCATGGGAGAAGCGAGAATCATTTATCCATAGAGGAGTGGTCTGCCGGATGCTGCGCTCCGCTCTGTTTCGCCTGCCACGTACGCTCAGGAAGCGATCATACGAGCTCTTTGCCTTCTTCACATAGATGGCCGAATTTTCCCATGGGGCTATCCCGGCGTGTGGCGTTTTTCCGGTTAGCGCCTCCCGGCACAGTAGCGATGCGATGACAGGACCATTGTCCTCTCTGTATGCGGGAGGGGTAAAAAAATAAAAAAAAAATACACGCGATATAGTAGGGGAAAAATGATCAGTGCATCATAGTCACGTAGCTCGCAAAGTAATAAAAAATATGAAGGGATGCTAGAGTGATTGAATAATTCACACTTGTACAAGAATTTTCTACTTAAGGAAAATTCGGTGCGATTCACCTGAGCAAATTCACCTGAGCAAATGTATGAATGGAGGGACCTTAGTCAGGCAGAGGTAATCTGCCTTTAGTCCCTTCAACCTAGGCAATCATTGTTTTTGTCGGAATAAACAGCGAATGAATGAATGAATGAATGAATGAGTGGAGAGTATACTTGTTTTTTTTTTGTTCTATGAAAATGTCAGCGTCTCGACCTCTACTCGTCTTGTTCAAACGCTTGGAATCTCATTCAACTCGACCTATGTATAAAAAGAACGGTATGAACGCATTAAAAAATAGTTCGCCTTACTCGTTGCTACTGAAGGCGTACTAGCGAATAGCTTGAGCGTTGCAGCAAAATATTTGTGACGTATTCTGAAAAGAAATATTGACCTCAATTATCTTTACGCTCAGCTGACGAGTAATATCATAACGTGTCAGTCCCAACTCTCCCCCCCCCCTCCCTTCTTCCGTTTGTTACCGACATGCGTAGATTTGAATCGTGGCGTATGGAAAGATGCGCTGGTGGATACTTAGTTGCAAAAAATACACTTGCATCGAGGCTTGTTGCGTCTTATTTATTAAATATCGACATTATCTAAATATTTGAGTAACTTTTTATGTACAGCTAAGGAAACCAACAAACAATTAGGCTAAGGAGCCACCAGGGTCATTACGTATGGCTTCTTAACTACATATAGTGTAATAACTCTGAGTTAAATTGAGAGGAAGCAAAGTGGACGAGAGATCATTTTCGAGTCAGTGGGATCCATACCCACAACCTCCGAATGGCGCTTGAAATCCTCTGCCACTTGTGCTCTCAAAGTATTTCGCACGACGCATAAGTTTTTATATTCGAAGACACATTAATATGGCTCGTTATAACTGAATCACGCGATATGCACAATTTGTGAACTGCCCCTACCTTACTCCTGTTGCAAGTCATATGCCGTGGACACACTCACGTGTTGCATCGCGTCTAGTGGATAATGTACAAGACTGCTGACCCGCAGGTCGCGGGTTCGATTCCCGGCTGCGGCGGCTGCATTTCCGATGGAGGCGGAAATGTTGTAGGCCCGTGTGCTCAGATTTGGGCGCACGTTAGAGAACCCCAGGTGGTCGAAATTTCCGGAGCCCTCCACTACGCGTCTCTTATAATCATATGGTGGTTTTGGGACGTTAAACCCCACAAATCAATCAATCAATCAAGTCAATAAATCAACGTGTTGCATCGCGCATGCTACGTGCTCTATGCTGGCAACGACCATATGACTTTTAACTAACCCTGAAGGCATATAAGGACGGCAAAGCGATCAGAAGAGTGGACTTCACCTTGGAGTGCCCTGACACTGTTAAAATATGAAATGCTGACCATGTCGCCGTACTGCGCTCCCCCCCCCCCCCCCGTCATTGACATAGCAAGCAAGTGGTTACTTTATCGTTAATAGACGCCAATGTTCAACGTGGTGGAATGCAACAATGACCATAAACACGTCACGCATAGTTTTGGCGCAAAATATTCATATTCGTCTATGTTCCGCTCCAGTAGGTAAAGCCTAAAGGTAATTAACCCAATGTTAATCAAGAAGCATCCTCTGTTCTTTAACCACAGAAGTAGAAAAGCTAACAAAAAAACTCGGCAGATACCACGTACCTTGGGCATCGCGGTAATGCGAAGCATCCAGAGAGAACAAGACCATGTCGTAATTTTTTGTTGATCAACACTTCATGAAATGACGCTAAACATATGTACAAATTCGCACGCACACACATGTGGTAAAGAGTTGCAGATGTTTATGTAACCAGTTGTTCGCACTCTAGCAACTATGCCAACAGAAACCTGTGCATTAACAACACCAGAAGCGATAAGCTCACATCAAGTGCTGGTGCTGGCGAGGATAGTAGCTCTGGACGCCGCGACATAAATGCAGCACGTGGCGTCTAACTACAATTGATGTTAACCCGATGGGACGGCCGTACAATAGGAGTACAGTGGAGGTCAAAATATTGCGGACCGCGGCGGCGCGTGTCAAACAGCACCGAGGCACCTTCTGACGGCTGCCTTTGAAGCTCGAGGGATCGCAATGCGAAAGCGTGTCGCAGTGCGCAAGCCTGCTAGTTCGCTCTCTTGAACAGCTCTCGCACTAGAACGCCAGAAGAAGCCCAACGCTCTGAAAGGGCCAATGCTACTTGCACAGACGTTGGCTTTCTTACGGCATGGTTGAGTCATGCTCCGAGAACCGAAGCACGCTACCAGTTTAGATGCCGATGCGGTCGAGTCCCAACAAAGTTATCGCTATCTGCTTTTGAAGGCGAATCTCAGCGTACTTCAACATTTTTTTTCTACATAAGCGAGGTTTGTACCGATGCTTTACCTTGCCGTGCAGTAGGAGTGTCTTCTGTTTAGCCGCGAACTCGTCACAGTGATAATTATCACTCCGATTAATGATTTGATATGTGGGGTTTTAACGTCCCAAAACCACTATATGATTATGAGAGACGCCGTAGTGGAGGGCTCCGGAAATTTAGACCACCTGGGGTTCTTTAACGTGCACCCAAATCTGAGCACACGGGCCTACAACATTTCCGCCTCCATCGGAAATGCAGCCGCCGCAGCCGGGATTCGATCCCGCGACCTGCGGGTCAGCAGCCGAGTACCTTAGCCACTAGACCACCGCGGCGGGGCTTATCACTCCGATTAACTCACACGCTTCGAACTGTGCGCTGCTTCAGCTCGCAGGCAGGCGCTTGTGTTATGCATTACAGCCCTGTGTCCATAAATGCCCGGACAAAGCAAAAGATAGTTATAGAGGCCTAAAGCGGCCGGAAGTTCTCCCTAAGTCCTCCGGAAGCGTGGTGTGCCATGACGTACTTCGTCGTCGCACTGCGGGGAACAGCACAGCCTTAGTGCACCGGCTGGTAGGGAAGATGGGACCTCCCACTTCGATAAACCAAAGGGGAACGGGCAGCCCCAACGAACAAAAACAGGCCTCCCTTCCATCGTCTCCCTATAGCTCTCTTTTCCATACTTCCCTCGCGACGGTGCACAATGGTCCGAGATATATCGCGTGAGACCCGGAAGCACTGAGAAGTCATATTTCATCCACCACCGCACCTCCGCACCACGTGCGTATATATATATATATATATATATATATATATAATATATATATATATATATATATATATATATATATATATATATATATATATATATCGTCCCTGTCACGAAACTCCTAGCACTGCAGTCAGATACGGAGGGGCTGTCACCTCCTTCCTCTTGATTTCAAGTGGTTCTTTCTTACCAAGGCTTAGCAACGCCACAACGACGAACGACAACCGCAACGAGGAGGAAGGCAGACGAAATCTACCGAGGTGGTGGCTTATCTCTTTCCGGTTACCTCCTCACTCCCCCTCTCCACTTTTTACGTCTCGCTTATCAAACACTCGGTTTCGAACGCGGGTTTATTTCACCCCAGCTTCCTTCCTGAAACCACCTCAACTGCCAGTGCCGAGAAATCAAAGTAGGCAAGGCTGACGCACTCTACAATGGAAGTGTCAGAAGAGTAATTGAAATATGGGACATTCGAAAACTGTGCTATTCTCGCTCTTTTTTTTCGCTTTGTTTTGGTTTTCCACACTTTTCACGCAAACTTAGTTCTGCTAGCCATTACTGGTTGATTTCCTCATATTTCGTACGTATATATCTATTCATAAGTTGCTGTTTTTTTTGTTTCTTTTTCAGATTATGTGAATGCAAACTTCTTTTATTCCCTCTGCTGTCATGTAATCAGAAATGACAGCAAGTACATTTTATGATTATTTTTTTTTACCTAATGTTCCACCAAGCATGGTACCCATCTTATTGAAATTGACTTAGTGGCTTTGAAGTGCTGTATTCAGTCCTCCCCTTCCTATCTTTTCCCCCCTTTTTTCTGAGGGGGGGGGAGGTAAGCACGTGTAAGCCTAGATATTTTAAAATAGGTATGACAAAACGAGATAAAAATACGAATGGTACGCAGATACGCTTGGAGTAAGTAACCGTATATTCATCGCACTCTTACTCAGCTACCACGTGCACGGCATATTGTGAGGACTATCGGTATCGAAAACTATCGACTATCGGTATCGCATATTGTTAGGACTATCAGTGTAAGCGATTGCAAAAGCGTCGGTTAATTCTAGCCTGCACCGAATCGAACAGGTCACTCGTCTAACATTTTTTTGCGGCTTTCTTTTTATCTCTGGCTTAGGAGGGGGGGATTCAACATTGGCAACAGTGAAGGATGCAACTCTGAGCACTGTTTCTGTGAAGAAAAAAATGACAACATGGGCGCAGTCTCTAAACACGTGTCTCAAGATGCGTCATGTCATATTTCTTCAACATTTTCAGTTTCAGCGGGAAATTAATGCTGTTATTTTTTTTTTACGATGCTGCGGACTCTGTGTTGGAACTTGATATGGGAGAGGTGCCAGAACGTTATCTCTGCCCAATGCAACTACGGAGGGTCACTCAGGGCATCGAGAGTAAGAAATGCAGAGCACACTGCTTGGAAGCAAGGAAACATGCGCTGCTAACGGTCAGTGAAAGAGAGACAAAGGGAGATAGAGAAAGAGAGGGATGCAACAGTGACACGAGCAACAATGGCAACAGTGAAGAACTGCTCCTTCGATCCTTACCAAAATAAGCTGGCACGGGACAGAGTAAACGAGTCCACTATGAGAAAAACAAAACAAAGGAAATGTAGGGACATATAAAAGACGAAGAGAGCTCCATTGGAGTACCGAAGAACCCCGCCGATACGTGTTTAAGACGGCGTTCATTCATATTCAATGCAGTCACATTGTGTGTACGCTCTATCTCTTCGCACATCTTCTTCTCTCCCTGTGTTTCACTCGACTTTTTTTTTGCTATTTTGCTTGCCACGCGCGAACTTTCTTGCTTGGGTGACGGCAGGAGTCCGATATTGGAGCACGCTTCTGACTCTTGGTTCCCGTTCGTTGTTGCTAGCTAGACAGCGACAGGGAGGATGAGAAGATTGCAGGGTCGGGAAGTTGGCTGAGGACCTTATCGTCGACCCACGCACAAGGGCTTTAGTTTTTAGGCCAGGCCGGCTTCCTACAACTCAGGCTTGTTGGAATCGCCGGCTCTTGTACTTTTGCGTATTCTCGCTCTCCAGGCCACCAGACCAGGCTCGACGAAGAAGTAACAGCTCTGTTTCTCCACCCGGCAGAGTCCGGGACTATGGGGACGTGTTTGTCCTTTGCAGCATTGTATCGGTGCCCGATTTAGTCGGCACACTGCCAGCCGTGGCACGATTTCCTCTCTTTTCACTCTCTCAGTCTGTCTTAGGCGTAGTGCGCGAGCAGGCGAGCCCAGAACACGTTGTCGTGACAGTGACAACCAGCGGCTGACACATGTGCTTTAATTCTTTTCGACTCCACTACGCAGGAATGTTCCCTGCGTCAGCATGTGATCAGTTTGTTCCGATGGTACAAAACTATTGTTCGCATGATGTTGATGTTTCTGCTAATTATGGTTGCCCGGAAGGGGGAGACCACCCCGAATACGGTGCCTTATTAACACCGAAATAAATATTTTCATTCCATTCATTTGTCTGTCCATCTATGCACGCGTGCCTGTTATTGTTATTCGTTTGTTCGTCGCCGCTTGCTTTTTATATAAACTACGTGCAAACACAATTTTCATTAGTGACGTCTTGGTGAAGCTAAAGTTATTTACTTTTGGTGATAAACTGAACAGCACGAAAAAATAAAGGCGGATAGGAAAGTGTGCACCACCTGCTGCTATTTAAAATGCAGGTGTTCATTTGGATAATATATTTCACCTCGAAATTAGCGCTCGATTGTCTTTGAACATGCTAGCTTTTTGAAAGAGTCCGAATATGAACTGCCATGTGTCGTAAAAAGAGTCACCCTTAGTCGTATTACATGGATAGTGTTGCAACATGCTGCGCAATCTTCGCCGGGATTGGTTGCTTATTAACGAAAAAGCAAAAACATGTACTCCAAACTGTTATCTTGCCATTTCATGCCAATACTTGAGCTACGGCAAGGCAGTATGAGGTAAGGAATTTCAAATTATCCTCCAGGGATTTGGACACAACAGGTACATCTTTGTGAATATTACTTTCTTTCCTTCTCACTTCTTTCCTTCCCTCTCTTTTCTCTCTGTACTGGGCAATAAAGCAATTACAACGTGGTGTAAAGCGGGAAGTGAAAGAGACCACCCAGACCCTGGTACGACGCAATTAGCACTCGCAGTAGAGCGTTATATGGCTCAAGACATACATGGAGAAAGAGAGAGAGAGAGAGAAATGGTTTGGCACCACTGCTTCAACAGACGCACATGCGAAGTTACATTTCAAGAAAAAAAACTAACGGAGTCGTTGCACAACTTGCACATTAGGAACCATGTCGAAGAAATTTCCAATAACAACTTTCACGGCAATACCCGTGCGATAGCAATAAAAAAGAAGAAAAAAACGTGTATTTGGCACTAGTGAGCGCGATGTCGAACAAACATCAGTATTCTCTGCAACACCAGATATGCTAAGGATGTGTCAAAAAACGTGGGCCTCGGCAAATTGCGGCGAAAACACACGACCCGGCCGGCAACAGGAGGCAGCCGAGGAAAGCACATCCGTAATGCCGGAGCCAGCGGATGACAAATGTTCTTGCACGGCGATGCGCAGCTCATACTTCTCTCCATACCGGCGCGTGGACAGCCGCTCGAGCGATGGCTGTTTAATGGCCGCTCCCAGAAGGGGAAAACTGCGGGACCATTAGTAACCGAACTTGGCTGCAACGCCAGCGGTGATCTCGCGACTTCTCGTCACGCTCTCGCCGCGCTGCTTTCTCTCTCCTTCTTTTTATCCGAATATAGAAACACCGGTCAACGTGCACACAGCGGTGATTGTGAAGCGGATGGCAAAAAAAAAAAAAAAAAAACGTGGTTCCGCCTGTCTTGCAGCGTTCGTCCCCCCGTCGGCAGCGCCAGGTTAGCAGCGGCGCGCGCAGCCCGCGGTGACGAATTGCAGGGCGAACGTTTCGTCGTTAGCGGAGGAGACAAATGTTTCCCCGGCGCGGGCCACATTTGTCAAAGGGCGCGCCGCTGCGGAATCGAAGCTCGCTAATGCGAGGCGCGATCGGAATGGTTGGTCGGTCGAGTGTTCTGTGCGTCGGCGGCGTACAGTGAGCACGTCGCCGACGCTTCGTGCAATTATGGTAACCCTAGAGTATTCGAAGTGTGAACAGTCCGTCATTCCTCTCGGAACGTACGCTGTCGGTAAGAGTGATTGAATGATGAGGAGTAAGTAGGTCAGCGAGTGAGTGAGTGAAACCTTCACTGTGAAGGTGAGTGAGTGTGAATGAGTTATCGGGTAAGTGTGAATGGGTCTACTGTGAGCCGATGTGTGCCTGTGTGAGCGAGTGAGTGACAGTGAGCGAACTGAAGGGGGAGGAAGGAGAAAGCGGAAAGACAGGGAGGTAAGCCAGTTTTCTGACCGGTTGCTCACCCTGTGCCGTGGAAAGGAGGTAAGGGGAATAAATATGATAGGAAAGAGGTGTTATTAAGAAGAACAATTAAAAAGGATGAGGACAGTACGATAAACAGCAGGGTGTAATTTTAGGTCTGTCTCCCAGACCTGTTGTCCACAACAGACGCCTCCACGCCTTGACAGCCCTTCTGTGCCCATTGTCGGAGGAAAGGGTTTTAGAGCGCTGGCCTAGATCGTCGTCGTTGAATGTGCGTGCGTAAGCGAAGGAACAACCACGATCGAGTGCGCGATTCACCCTACGATTGATCAGGTGTGTGCGAATTAGCAATTAGTGTGCAGGAAGCGAATACGTGAACTATTGATTTATTGACCGATCGATGGATCGAGTGAGTGGGAACAGGTAGTGTTACCTGCAGTGAGAAGGTGAGGGATTACGTCACGATGAATGAAAATATGGGGCTGAGCTGTTCAGTGAAATGTAGTCAAATTGAGTCAACCAGGAAGAATTTGACCTAGTGAAGAGGCCAGCAGGGAGCCAGTCGACACATTTGAATTATAATAGTTTGTGAATCAATGCGGAACCTTCTCTATAGTATGCGAGAGCTGAATAAAGTGCGGGTAAGCCACGCAAGAACATCTCCGTGGCATACTCTCAGTACGGAACATGTCGGTGCAGTGGGACCAAGAGCGATGAATGCAATTGTGACGCGTCGTGAGCTGTGACGAAGATTATCAGCAAGAAATAGAGAGAGATATCTAATTTAATAGAAGGCATAGAGGTCGGCCTGAGCTAGTGCGCTGTAGCCTAATATACTCTTCGCAGGGATAGGGGGACAGTAAGAAAAGTGATGAAGGATGACGGTGAAGAAGGAAGCAGGTTATGCGTATATAAAGTAACCAGTAAGGAGTATAGTAAGCCACAGGGGCCAAGAAAACGCGTTATGGAGTGAAACAATGGGATAGGCGTAATGCTATGTGACCAAAATTGCCGAGCAAATGTGGGTAGCAGAAGTTCAAGTGGTAATAAAAAGAAGAGAAGTTTAGTGGGAGTGGTCACGCAATGGATAGGGAACATGACGAATCAAGTAATAGAATTGCAGAATAGGTACCAGGGATCGAAAGCTGGGGTGAACAAGGCTACAAAGCAAGTTGAGAAGTCTGGAGTTGACTTTATAAGTTTTACGAGGTTGGCGAGCGCCCAGCGGTAGATTGGCTCGAGTCTTCAGAATATCGGGCGTCAATAGATTGACGGGAGAAAAGGGCATTCTAAGACTTAATACACGGCGATGAGAGTTCGTTAGATGCAGTACGTCCCTCATCCACACCGAAGCTATGTGCTTGGGCAACGTCTACAGAGGCATACTGGCTTTTCAGATATACTCGAAGGCGCGTTTCAGTGGCCGGCGCCAAATTTTCGCTTCCCAATATATCTTTCATCGCCACTACCGCTCGTCTTTTACGAAGCGAAGCATGGATCTGTGGATGTTATATGTCGCTGGTAAATTTATGCCGAGCCTTCTTTGAACCCTTCCATTCCTTACATGCAACTCTCTTTAGTCTAAAAATGAAATAAAAAAACGTAACGTTTCTATCAAGTGGACCAACAGCTACTGGCACCGCCTATATAGGTACGGAAAAGTTATTCGAAGTTGACGCGCGTTTACATCTGCTCCGCACGAAATGCTATCGCTACTCTACTGGAGGCCCACCGGATGAGGCTGAACATTGCAGAGTGTAAGACGAATTCCAACCCTTCCACGCACCTCACTAAGCCTCACAACAGAAAAAGTTTGGCGCGAGAAACATTCTCGCCTCTATAGCGTGCGGCCCCAAAGGACGACGAAGCTGCAGCCAGCAAACGAACAGAGTACTGGGATGGGCAGCGTGAATAGATTGCCTTTGTTCCTCCGTGCCTTGCCGCTCGACGCCAGAGAGTCGGATACAGAACCAACTTTCCTTTTTCTCGCCAGAGGTGGCTTCGCCATGCACTGTTGATGCCTTCTTGCTCGGCGCTATAGGCGCGCTCTTCGATATCGCCCGTCGCATTTGCCGCGGTGTTTGGTTCGGTAGAGTGGCACCGGGAGGAGATGCCTAGGAGCCCCGCTGACGCCTACGCGGGCGTCAGGGATTCTCCTCGCTTTCGCGGCTTACAGCTCCTGCCGGCGAAGTGGCCGGCCTCGTTGACTTGGAGATGAGCGAGAATAGTCGGACTCCTCGTTTTTTTTTTTCTTTCTGTGCTGTAGCCTCTCTTCTTCGAGGCTCACACGGCGTCCCCCCCCCCCCCCCCCCTGGGAGACAATGCCGAGGAAACGCTGTCTGCTGGACGTTGTGAGTGTATGCAGCTGCCTCTATGCCGGTCTACAGCAGACCCTTTCTGGTCGTTTGAACTTCGCCGTTCTTTAGTTACCACCCACGTTGCGATTGCGTATTTCCTCGCGGATCACTCGGACCACGCCGCTCGCCTTCATTTCCTTTGGTCTCTGAGTATCGCAGGCTCAAACAACGAGTTCCTCACATCATAGTCCAAGCCCGACTGCATTTGCCCCGCTGTATGTGAGCGCAGCGATATAGGTGAGAAATGGGCGCTCCTGTGGTATAAGGTTTTACTGACCAAGAGGAGTTTTCGTTGACGATGGGCAGTACTTGAAGTCATCGATATACGGCGGAGTTCCTCTGAAAAGAAACGCCACTGGCTATCAGACACCAAATTTACAACATCCCGTTATCATTTTCTCTCATGTTAACTGACGTACTCATACATCGCCTAAGACTCGGAACTGCTTACACAAAGCACTTACTACTTCGTATTCAGCGTGCAACATTGTCAGCGTGTTCATGCGGCCACGACAACGAGGATATCTGTCAACTCTTGCTCGACTGTCCGAAACACGACACACACCGAAGGCGACTCGAACAGGAACTTTTTACGCTAGATCCCGAGCGGCCGTATGCGTTAAATAAAATACTAGGCCCATGGCCATCTAAAACAAATGGCAAAGTGATGAGGGTGCTTCAACACTTCTTGGAAGAAACGAAGATTTGTGACCACTACTGAGCGGACAATAGTTAAAAGTGAGCGTGGCGACTACGTGTTTGTTCTGACCATAGGCGAACTTTTGCTCTCACCTATGTAGGACTGTATATACGTATATTTGCTATTTTGTTTTTTCTATTTTTTACTTGTAACAATCAAGTGGAAAGGGGTAGCCGTTCCCTAGAAACGGTGACAAAACTCCCTCGTTTATTTTCTATTTCAATAAAAAAACGAAGTTTAATAAGAGATGTACTGCATAAGGGGTGCGTAAACACCTTATATACGCTCTTAAACTGTACCCAAATGATACAGTCACAACGGCATCATAATAAAAACATCAGTATTAACAGATTATACACGTATATACAGTAAAACATGTTTAAGGACGCAGGTGGCTGCACAAGATAACGAGAAAAGAGCTACATGGTCCTTATGCGTGCACCTATGACAACTAGAACGTGAAATACATTGTTTTTTTTTCAAGAGAACTGGTCTCACAGTATGTTCCCGTCGCATTCCATGGAGACCTGGCGCACAAAACTCGCGTGCGAATCGGCGAGCCAGCACAGCTGCCGTGGCCGAAAAGCAAACTCGTGCCTTAGAGTGTGGAAGCGTGACATGTTATCTTTAGAGCTAGCAAGTCTGGCCCGGTGCTTAACTTTACTGGAATTCACGCGGCAATGTACGGAATCAATTTCGGCGCGCGCGGCCTTGCGCGTCGTGTTACTTTTTGTAAGACCATTTGTAGCCCGGCTGGATGTACAGCTTTCAGATAACACACCTAATCACGTGACATGTTACGTCACGCTTCTTTTATATAACACTAACCCAGCTGCAGTAAAGTTGTTGTTCACCCGACTGCTAGCCTCGCTACATGGTGGTAGCGGAACCTAGCTGATGTATCAGTGTCGTCAGCATTATTACCATTCCGAAGCCCATTGAGGCCTCACAGGACCCTTGGATCGCCCGGAAAACTTGTAAAGTGAGTTTCTGCTGTTTTCCATTACTACGAAGTTGAACAAGCAGCCAAAGGATGTTCAAGCAGCCACTCTGCTAGTTACTCCAGGCGAAGAAGCTCGAAAGACATACAGTACCTTCAAGTTCGTGGAAACGGAAGACAAAAATGATGTGGAAGTTCTGGTTAAGAAATTTGAAGAGCACTACAGGCCAGCGACCGACTTGACGTTTCAATAATTTCTTTTTGTTCAAGAAACCAAAAAAACAGGCAAACCATTTAACGAGTGGCTAACAGAAGTGCATGTGTTAGCGAAGAACTGTGAATTCACGAGTCTGGAAGACCGGATGTTGCGCAGCTGAATCATTTTGGGCACATTGGATAAGAGCTTCAAGCAAAGACTGATAGCGGAAAACCCGACGTACGTAAACCCCTTTGATAAGATCAAGGGGCTTTAGACGTACGAAAAGACCATTGACATGTGCCGCGCGCACGAACAGAGCCAAGAGCGGGAGTCGCTTGCTGGATTCCGTGCCGACCGGTTGTGCGCCCGCGCGCTTCGCGCGCTTGCGATGTTCGGCGTCAGCGTAGCTCTGGCCGACTGGGCTCGCCCTACGTCACCTCCTGCCGCCGACGACCTTTGACGACAGTGTAGCTCTGACTTACTGGACCTGCTCTACGCCATCTACAGACGCCGACAACATCTCTCGCAAGTGTACCCCGTCCTCGGACTCCAGTGACCGTGCTTCCATCTTTCCTGTCTCTCCTATCCCCTCAGTTTCTTGTTGATTCTTCTTCCTCTCTTCTAGACCTTTACGCCTAACTTTTATATCCCTCCTCACCTCCATCCCTTGTGAGCCCTGTGGCGGTGTCGCTCACTGAAGCAGACAATAACGGGGCTCACTTTTCTCTTCCTTTCTCTTTCTTAAGAATCACTCAGCCAATAGCACTTCAATGAGATAAGTGGAGCCACAGGATCAAGTGAAGGCACCCTAGTAAAGCAGTCACAACAGTTAAAAAATCTTTGCCACAAATGTGGGGGTCAAATGCACTGCAGTTATATGTGTCAAGCGAGAGGAAAAACATGCCGAAAGTGTGGAAGGCTAAACCATTTCGCTAGAGCATGTAGGTCATCGAAGCACCCTCGAAAAGTTGGCCAACAAATACAAGATCTGCGAGCAGAAGACAATTTTTTTAACAAACATTGACTGTCAGCGCGATCACCAGGGATGACTGGAGTGCAACTGTGTACAGTCGAGGGCTATCCCATCACATACAAGCTAGATACCTGTGCCAACTGCTGCGTAATATCAAGAAGCATATGGCAAAACTGCCAGTTAAGCCTCATCATTTTTCGGGCACACAACAGCCACGCATGCACAAATTCAGTTGATGCTTTCAGCGAACGACAGAACCAAAGAACAAACATTTTATTGTCTAACAAGACGTCCCTGCCACTCTGAGTGGTGTAGCAGCTGAAAGTCTTGGCTTCATATATCGTATGTGAGACATACAGCGTGAACTGTTCCCCCCAGAGCAATCTTTAGCAGACGTCTTCGAAGGACTTGGGCACCTAAGGGACTTCGAGTACGACATGAAGCTGAAGCCAGGCGCAGTGGGCGTCGTCTTTCTAGCGAGAGAGTTCCTGTGGCTCTTCAGGACAAAGTTAAGGCTGCGAAGCATGGAAGCCCAAAGCGTCATCGCAAAGGTAACCGAGCCAATCGAGTGGTCTAGTCATATGGTAACAGTTATTAAGGCCAATGTTCAAATTTGCTTGGATCCTACGGCGCTTAACAAAGTGCTGCTGCGGGAGCATTACCCTATGCCAACCTTATAGAAGACGCAGCCTCACAACTATCCGGCGCCAAGTTTTTCTCAACGCTCAAAGCGGCGTCAGGGTTCTGGCAAATTAAGCTAACCGAATCCAGCTCAACATTCTGCACAACGAGCACGCCGTATGGGCGTTATCTGTTTCTTCGAATGCCTTTCGGAATCGCGTCAGTCCCAGAAATATTTCGGGCAGCTATGCATCCCATGCTGGAAGACTTGCCTTGCGTAGCCGTGATAATAGAAGACATATTGCAGTGGGGCCGCACAAAAGAGGATCGCGACCACAACCTGTCACTCTTGTTGTTACGCTGACGGGAAAACAAGCTCAAGCTTAACCTAAGGAAATGAACCTTTTTGCAGCCTGAAGTCCACTACCTCTGGCACATTTTTAGCACGGAAGGCCTCCGTCTGAACCGAGGTTGAGTGAAAGACATACTGGAAATGGAAAAGCCAAAGAATTGTAAGGAATTTTAAGTCTTTTTAGGCATGATGAATTATGTACAACGCTTCATTCCTAACATGTCCGACGTGGCAGCCCCACTAAGAACATCGCTGCACAAAAATATTGCGTGGGTTTGGAGTGACTTTCCACAGCGAAGTTATGAAATTTTCCGTGAAAGCTTTGCAAATGCACCAGTTCTTGCTTTCTTCGACGCCAGCCAAGTGGGAGTTGGTGCTGTGCCTATTCAAGACAACCGTCCCGTCGCATTCGCGTCACGTTCACTAATAGAGGCGCAGCAACGCTATACGCTCAAATTTCAATGAAAACATTGGAAATTGTGCATGGTTGCGTCAAATTTCACGATCACATCTTCGGCCAAGAAACTGCGATCGTTGAGACCAATCACCGCCCCTTGGTGCGATATTCAGCAAACCGCTTTATCAATGTCCGCTTCACTTACAGCGCATGCGTTTGACCTTGCAACGATATCCCATTAAACTGATCTAGAAGCCAGGGAAAGAGCTCTTCCTAGCTGCCGCCTTATCTAGGTTTCCCAGCGAACAGCTTCTGCAAGAAGAACGGGGCAGTTTCCAGTGAATGTTCTTGAATACATTTCGGCTTCGCCGCAGCGCCTGAGGGATCTTCGTGCTGCAACAAATGACTAACCTGCCCTGGTCAAACTTCCAGGTCACGTCGAAACAAGCTGGCCTGAAAAGAGCGAGTAGCCCGAAAGTGCTCGTCAGTACTTCTCCTACAAAGAGGAGCTGCACACACAGGATGGTCTTGTTTTTCGCAGCAACAAGGTAAATATACGAACTTCACATAAACAATAAATTATAAATGATGTTGCTGCTTCATGCTGCGCACCCGGGAGCTGAAAAGATGAAGGCGCGGGTAACAGACATCATGTACTGGCTAAATATGTCGCGTGAAATAGAGCAGTTTTGCAAAAACTGCAGGGTCTGTCTGAAGTATCAACCGCGAAGCGCCAAAATGCCTCTTCACAGCCACGACATCTCAAATCTGCCTTGGAATTTTTTTGGCATCGACTTGTTTTTCTATGAGTGCCTTGAATTGGATATGATAATCCTTTTTTTTGAAATCCGGCAGATCACCGCTAGCGCTCTGACATTATGGTGCACAGAATTGCTCGCCACGCATGGCTTACCGTCACAGCTCTGCAGTGTTAACGGCCCGCAATTCAACAGCCAGCTTTTCAAAAAGCTCTCGCGACAACTAGGTGGTTACCCATATTACAACAAGCCCTTATCACCCCCGTGCCAATTGTATGACGGAAGGAGCCGCACAGAAATCTAAAAAGCTTCTAAAGAAATGTTCACCCATCCAGGCTGATTTTTATATGGCGTTACTGGAATGGCGCAACACACCCATAGATGATGTGGTAAAGTCTCTTGTGCAGAAACTCGTGCGATGGCGAACCAGGACCCTGCTGCCTGTGTCAAACTGCCACCTGGAACCAGAGGCAGTTCCAAGCAAAGCCGTTCACAGCAGACTTCAAGAGATCCGTCAACGCCAGAAGGTCTATTACAACCGTGGAACGAAGGAACTACCAACTCGCTCGCTGGATTTCGTGCCGAGCGGTTGTGGCACCATGATCTCTGACGACCGCGCAGCTTTGGCCGACTGGCTCGCCTACGCCATCTTCTGCCGCAGCCAAGAGCTGAGTGGTGCCCCGTCCTCGGACTCCTGCGACCGTGTCCATCTTTCCGACCTTCTCCTTACTTCCGTATGTGGCTGTCCCTGCGCCTCTCTCTCCTCCTGCTCATCTCTCTATCTCTATGCCTTTAATACCTCCGTATCCTTTTCTATCCCCCCTTATCCCCCTTCCCTGTGCAGAACTGTGGAGGGGCCCTTTATTGAGAGATAGGCATTAACGGAACTGCGCTATCTCTTCCTTTTGTTCTGTCAAAAGTCACTTATAAGAAACTAACGGGCCTGTCGGCAGGCCAGCCAGTGTCCGCATACGGCACCCTCCAGCGAACGTGGTCGCCGGCGGTTCTTCTGAGGCCAGCCAACACGCCCTGGTCAGCGATCCTGAGAACAGAAGATGGTCGAGAATGCAGGCGCACAAGAGAGGACCTGCGAGACAGGACGACCCACAACGACGAAGACCCCAGAAAAGGCAACTCTCTTCAAGAGTTTCGCCGAAGCACGAGAGTTCGCCACCAGCCCTGTCGATATCCACAGCCTGAAAGGCATAATTCTCTCTACAATAAAATGAATATGTAGCCCGGCTGGATGTACAGTCGTCAGAAAGCACCCGTAATCATGTGACGTGTTTCGTCAAGCTTATTTTTATATATCACTAACCCAACTGCTATAAAGTTGTTCACTCGGCTGCTGGCCTCGCTACACCATCGTTTGTGAACTTTTCAAGCGATATATCTTTAAAGTCTGTCTCCAGTAGCACATCCCACGCAGTTGAAATTAAGGACTGAATACACTTAAGCAAACAATAAGCAATATTGATATGTCAACCGAGTCAAGCAATGCGCTCCCCGCTAACTTTAAAAAATGTACTGGTTTACCGTATTATTCAATGAAAAGCTGCTACCTTGAATTCACAAACCAACAATAAACAGAACATTTAGCACGAACGTGTATTAACTGTGCAACAACATAGAGCCAGTAGTGTTCTCGATGCAAGCCCCATCCATATACAGTGCCAGCATGCCAGTGATAAATAGACGCCGTCAAAAGCATCTGGTTTTCCTAATAAGAAGTCTCTCTCTCAATGCACGAGTGGCTCCGTACACTTGCGCGTCGCATTTAGAAACACCGACCCCGAGGCAGGACTAAGGCTACTTTGATTATGATCACTGCTATTAAAAGAATATTACCTTAATATGCTCCGAGATACAGGCAGCTATAAATGTAGAGGCCGGAACAAATATAGAACCACGATCCCTAAATTCTCGTTAAATCATCAAGTTTCGCAACCATTAGCCGGCCAGCTCCCGAACCAATTCAAGTTCTTTCGGCCGTGCAAGCACCTGAGGAAAGTGGTTTTCCGTACCGGCAGGCGAACACAGCGTGAAAGGGACAGTATAATACTGGAAAATGATTCGCCCAGTTTGAGCGAAAGCTTGAATGAAATAACAGAAAAAAATACTTCGTGTTAAAGGTGAGGATGTCGAGGGAGTAGATAGAACAGTTAGCGGTCAGACGACGGCGAAAACGCGACGAGCGCTACGTCATTACACGCATTAGCCCTGCTTTGCATAACTTAATTCAGCGAAGACTCACTAATATGAAGCGCCGCGCTACCGCTTTGTATATCTTCTTTTTTTTTCTTCGTTCTCGCTTTTCTCACTCGTTAACACTTGGAACTCACGGGAGGTTACACGTTCGATGCAGTTCGTGTCATTAGCGACTATACACCGCGGTGTGAAAAATCGGTGTTCTGGAAAACGAAAAAAAAAAACAACGAAACAGTAAAATATTTATCGAAAACGCCAATATAGGGAAATTGGTAGTCAGTGCCACCATTGATTCATAGAAAAAATATAAATGGGAAGGGGGGGAGGTGCTGTAGTTTTTTGTTAACGCTCAAGGCGTAACATTGGTCGTCAGAGGAGGCGGGGGGGGGGGAGACTGCGAGGGTGATGTGGAATTATAGACGTCACGTCAGAAGCGCGTTGTGCTTTGAAATTGCGCGTAGACAACGTAGCAATACTAGCTGCGACCTTATGCGCCAGAAGCCAACTATAACGCAAGCGAAGACCATTCGTGAGCCTTCGTAAAGCGCTGATGATAAAGGAGAACGGCATTATACAGCCGGCTTATGTGGCCAACGGCGCGGCAATCACCGATTCATCCGGCAGGTTTAAATGAGCATAAAAATATGCAGCGACCCCTCTTACACTGCGGTGGCCAATCGATTTTGCCGTGCATGCCTCTGTGGCCATCGGATGCCTGTGTGCGTGCGTGCGTATATGTACGTCCGCGATATTCCGACACGCATTTTTACGAAGACCTATGAGCAGAGGGCAAAAACAAGAGCAGGGTACCGAGAGGAAGAGTGAATGCGGAAGAAGAAAAAGAAGCGGGCGACGAGGTATTGAAGTACACGGAAAAGGAGTATAAGAGGAGGTTAGCAAGGCCTGAAGGAGGGGAGGCATAGATTTATTTAGAATAGATTCAACACATTAACATGTATAGAGGACGGGCTCGTCTGTAGCGAAAGTGACATGCACTTCGCCCGGGCGAAATGTAAATGTAGGCGAGCATAACGTCACTGGCTGCGGAAGCGACGGCGGCACTGTGGTTGTGGTATAGACGAGCGAAATAGGGGGGGGGGGGGGGTTAAGCAGGGCCGTGGAGAAGAGTTGGATTCTGTACAACGTGGTGAGGGACAAGTTTAAAGGGTGAAAGCTAGTGCCGAAAAGGCGGCCCCTTTATTCACAATGCCGCATACGTTGCTACCGAGCTCGTGCTCCCGGTGCCACCGAGAAGCAGTCAGTGTCGCCTGGTCGCTTGATCCGTTACGTGGGTTTCACAGGGAGGCCTTCACTACAGGACGACTTCGCTACCCGTCAGCAAGAGCCATGACGTGCATCCCGCCAACACAATAGAGCAGCATCTCGGATTTGTTCTGTATGTGTGCCACTCCTAAGTTGCTGTGCGTGCGTTTGAGAACTCTTGCTGCTCAGCGCGGATACATCACCCATCTTGTTCCAACTCTGCTCGTCTCTTTCAGCTTGAGCAAGACCTATTCTCTTCCAACGATTAAGAACGAGTTGAGAAATATACCCGGATCATATAATGTGGGAAAGCATGCCCGTTACGCCAGGAGCCATTCCTGGATAGGAACGCGTTAAAACACGACGGCTGCCTATCGCTCCTATACTGCCCGGAAGGGGCGTAGTCTAGCGATATGATGTTGTCACGAGGTTGGGTAGTGAGGTCTCGATGGCTTGACACGCTACAATTTGAACCCAGCCGCCTTCTGAGATGAACGCTCCCGAATTGGTTCACCACGAATCCAGGAAGCCACCGGCAAGCCAGGATGCGATGACGTGGTGAACGCAGGATACATGCTTCAACGCCGCTGTGAACTTCCGAGTTCGGAGTTTGCTGCAAAAACTTTGTTTCTCACGAAGTCTCGACTCCATGAAGTGGGCAGACCAGACGAGATATCACTGCAACAAGTCGCTTCGTTGATGTGGACGAGTGTGGGGTTTAAGTGGGACGCTTGAAAATGCATGACTACTTTGTTTTTGTCTGCCTGCGAAGAAGCACGTGACTATCCTTCTTTCCGTCATCCGTTACTGTCCTCAGCATAGCTTCAAGCTACACCCTGAGTGCGGCCACCTCGTAAATTGGCCACGACCTCACGAATCGAAGTGCCGCTTGTGCGAGGACTAACACAAACCCGAGTAAGTGGACATTTGCTAATATTCCGTGTAAACGCACTTAGGCGACTGTACGCGAAGTGTCCTCCCCGTCTCCGTTGCCTTCTCCTCGTATATTTCAGTTCTTCATACTCTTTGAAATGTAGTCAACCTGAAATCCCATTTGGTTTTACCGTTCAGTTTTTCCCCTGCATCTTGTCTCTTTTCCAGCTGACGTCGTCACTGGCGGGATTTACTACGATACTGCGTTCAGAGAAAGTGGTCGCTGTTGACCTTTCACTGAAATATGTATTTTTGATGCTGGACACGCGTGCGTCGTAGCGCATTCGAGAAGCACCGGCCACCCCCAAGACCCACTGTTTGAATGAGAACAAAAAAAAAAAAAACAGCACGGTCTCATATGCGTTCGCCTAGAACCACTCCTAGGTGGATATCTATCTTCTTTTACTTCTCGGTCGTGATCTTCCCCCTGCCCTTCCTGAAAGGTTTCTGCAGCTAACGAGGTTTTACACATACTCTGGGACCATAGGCGTTGCCAGCTTCCCGCACCTAACTTGGTTCTGCATTGCCTCCGTGATGGGCCCACCTTTTACCAAGCGATGCGATGACGTCATGTGAGGCTTAAGGTTGCGTAACGTCATAAAGACGTCACCAATTCTGGTGATCTGTGACGTCGTACGGCGACGCCTTCACGTGATTATCTTTCGCCTCATTCATGTTGACGGCCCTGACGATGAATTATTGTGTTTGATGAATCATCTAAGATGTTCGCCTTAGAAGAACGAATGAAGACCCAGTGGCAGAGACGAAGCAGCTGCTAAATGGTCTCTTGGGAAGAATAGAACGTTATGCTATGAATCGCTTAATCAATTTGTCGAAACATCTGTACCTGCCGTAATTAAACTTGTTCACAAGTTTATCGGTGACTAACTGACGTAGATATTTATTGTACGTGAAGTCTGCGTTAGCGCCTTTCAGCATACGCTTTCAAGCTACATTTTCAGTGTGAACATTCTCTAACTTCGCTTAATGCGGCCGCTTGGGCTGTCTACCAATATCCCGAACCGAAAGTGGCACTCGGATAAGCGATTGGCTTTGATACTTCTGCAGGTGCCAATTCTGAAGTTGCGCACTCTGTTTTCCAAGTAATGATACAAGACAACAACAAGTGATTCCTAAGTGTATAAGCTTCAAGAAATACAGTGTTTCAAAGGGCGTGTCTTTTGCCACCTCGTTTTGTCCAGCTATCAACGACGTCAGTTTCGCTGTCGCATATCGACCCAGGCATCAGAAAGCTAAGTTTTGACTAAAGTCTGTGAAGTCAAATGTGAGGTAGCCTTCATATCTTTACTGCACCCCCCCCCCCTTTTTTTAACATTAGTTTCACCCCTGAAATAATTTTTCAAACATTCGCACTGAAATCATTCTCCTTCATTTTTATCTTCACCACGCCAGAGGAGCTTTATCGCAAACCCTCTTCGACTCGACATCCCGAAAATCATAATCTGAAATAATGTTAGGACCCCAATGAAAGCTTTCGCTATTTCGATCACGGTCGACGCCGTTGTTCTTATAAGGCACACACACACAAAAACACATAAGTAGCAAAAAAAAAAAGAGGGGGTGCGGTGCTAGCGTCAACCGCAGGCGTCTACGCTCTCACAGCGTGTTCGCCGAGGTCATTTAGAATATATCAGGGATACTTAATGTTCTCGCCAAGCGAAACAAACACGGCGGCACCCATACGATGGCTGCCACAGCGTCGACGCATATGGTATTATCGCGGAGGAAGAAAGACAAAAAAATTTAAAAAAATTAGAGCGGCTGGAACGAAAGGCAAGAGCTGTGGTGATAGAGGAGAGATGGCGAAGGTTCTAGGAAAAGGTGGGGGAGAGGGAGAAGAAAACCCCGCGTTTTTCATGTTCCGTATTTCTAATCTCGCCTAATGCCCCCATTGTTTGGCCATAAAGCAGCCGCGCGGGACATATGATAGTCACATCTGTATTTTTTTTCTTAACTTTCCGCCACTGTCCTGCAAGTAGTCTGGAACATTACGAGAGAAACGAAAAATCAAACGCACGGAAGGCAGCAGTAAGCACGATTTGGTGCGCCAGCGGGATTCAGATAACAAAGAAGTCGTTTGTTTTTGGTTCACGAATTCGTTCGTTTTTTTTTTTCTGCATGTGTAGGTCCGTTTCGTTCGATCAACGGTCTCTGTCTTTCAATTCAATAGAAGAAAACGGAAAGAGAGATGCCGAAGAAAAGAATAACGAGAAGTGAACGACGAAGAGGTGCCGATAAACACCATTAGCGAGCGAGCCAACGTCACTGTCATTCATGAGCGCATCTCTCGAATGCTGACTGATGGCGGTGCAACCGTCTCTGTCGATGAGAGGCACGTGCGAACGTCTACCGAAGGAGCATGAGAGAAAGCAAGAATGTGGCGACATGTTTGAAAACTTTTTTATCGCATCCACGCCCCGGGATCGCATGTGGACGGTGAAGGTGGAGACCAAATGAGTTATCGCACAATCTTTCTTTTATTCGTATTTTTCTTTTAAAGTTAAGCTTATCAGTTGGTTGTCAGATAAGAGGACAGTTGTATTTAGAATCGCAACGACTTTGTACGGGGAGGAAGAGTACGTCGACGCTCGAACGAGGTAAGAGAATGCTGGCTTACCTAAAAACAAAAGAAGAATTAAAGGGAGGAGGTTGCTGAGCCAGGTGCACACACAACGTGGCTTTATCTCTATAGTGGCATGAAGGTACCACCTACTTCGGTCGAGTTTATACACAAAGTGATGTAGCCGACTTGACGTTGTTCAAGCTAGTGTTGCCTATTGTCTGAGGCTCAAAAGGTTTACGGCCATGGAAGAGAACGATAAAGAATAATAATATCTGGGTCTTTACTATTAGAAAAAAAACGCGGCATGATTGTGAAGCGCGCCGTAGTGGAAGGCCAGGAAATTTTCGATCCCGTGTGGTTCCTTAACGTGCGCCTAAATCCATGTACAGCCTCACGTTCTTTTAGCCTGAACGCGCGAGTGTCCACCGCCGAGTCAAGAAGCACTTGCTCTAGGCCTCCCGGTGTCCTTTTCCCAGAAAAGCCGGGCTGTTCATCGCACATGCGCGCAATGAACAGCCCCAAGTTGGTGGTGGTAGTGGTTAATGAAAGAGGAAGAATGCACCTAACTTCTGTTTGTCGTAAGGCGACACGGCGCAGTGCCCAGTATTGTTCATCGCGCAAATGCAGTATTCTCCTTTCATTTCACCATCGTGCTTCGTTATATTGTGCTTATCGACAGGACGATGATCAATCACTTGAGCGTTCAGGTTGCTAAAATTGATTGATTGATTTGTGGGGTTTAACGTCCCAAAACCACCATTTGATTATGAGAGACGCCGTAGTGGAGGACTCCGGAAATTTTGACCACCTGGGGTTCTTTAACGTGCATCCAAATCTGAGTACACGGGCCTACAACATTTCCGCCTCCATCGGAAACGCAGCCGTTGCAGCCGGGAATCGAACCCGCGACCTGCGGGTCAGCAGCCGAGTACCTTAGCCACTAGACCACCGCGGCGGGGCCAGGTTGCTAAAATTGGCTACGGCGAGAAGTATGGTTAATCTAATTGATTAGCTTGGTTTTCTGTACAGTTGGGCTTTCTGAGGCGTGGCGCGTTCTTCATTCTTCTCCTTGGCCCACTGTTTCCTCTTGGTGCAACGAAAGCTGACTTCTTTCAGACTATCCTACTCACTTTCAATATCTCACTTTCCATATGCAACGCCGGCTCCTCTTCTGTTGGGCCGACGTTGTTTCACGGGCTCCTCCTCTGACGTCCCGCCAGATGGCACAGCGAGCGGCGCTGTCAGATGCGGCGGTTGCTAGGCAACGGCTCAGTTCGCAATGCGGCCACTGGCCACAGCGAGAATAGCATAGAACCAATGTATAGAGCTCTCGCTGCAAAATGGGCTGGCGTACGCGGGCCTCTGGTCTTTCTCGTCCATCAAAATGCGACCACTGCGGCCAGGATCAAACTCACGAATTTCGGGTTAGCATCTAGGCACCCTGAACATTCCTCCAATGCGGCGGACCATTCATTACGTGAAAATAAAAGAGCACCCTCCTCCTGGATATCCTACCTAGTCTCGTAGGTTCCTGTCGATATGACTCATTGGCAGGTTTCAATTCCCTCGGTCGGGAAGGCTGCCGCAAATCTCTGTGTGTATCAAGTTTTTAATACTCTCGAATGCACGTATTTGCGTTCCAGACAAACTTCGACATAAAAAGTAAAGAAAAAAAGGGGGTTTCTCTAAGTAACCAACATTGCGCGATGAGAATGAACTGCCGGATATTCGCGCTCGTTCACGATGGCAGTGAATCAGAGGAGAACGAGAGAATTAGGAGGAAGTAGCGAGAGAACTCTTTGAACCCGGGTGCGAGAGGGGGGTGCAGGCAAGCGTGCGGCTCGGAGGTAATCCGAAACTGGAACGCCGGGGCACCGCCGTTCAAAGGCTCAGTGTCGCAGTCGGCGTGCCGCAGAGACGACCGCGCGCCGGCTTAAAGTGGCGCGCGCGACACCCCGTTCGCGGCGTGAAAGCTCGCTTGCGGGGAAAGATGAGAACTGCAGTTTCACGAGAAGAGGACGGGGGTGGAGGTTTAGTGCCGAACGGGCAGTCGAGAGTAAGAAAATGAAACTTTGCGGAGGAACAGTGGAGAACCAGCACGTGCAAGCGAAAAAACAAACAGGACACAAAAAATGGAGATACTCTGGCTGAGTAAATTAAAAGAAAAAACAAAAGTTTGCAAAGGGCACGAAAGCAAAAGACGAGAGAAAGAAGTTCCTTGTGTAATCCTCCCATTGTGTGAGAAGGGTTAGATGGATAGGTTGGAATCACTTTGGGTAGCTAGGCAAAAAGAAAAAAAATAGAGAGAAGAAGAGTTGCAATGATTTCAGTGACAGTGTAAGGTGCTAGCAGCGTGGTGTTGGAGGAGACGCTTCTGTGGGTTTCAATAGAAGAAATCAGATAGTATTGAAGAATTGGAAACACGACACCGCATCGAAATTCGCAGCATCAAAACTAGGCAACATGACGTGGCCCCAACGTGCCGTAGTGTATGAGGCTAACCAAACTAGACAGTAAAGGGTTCACTGAGAAAATTTTGTCGGAAAGCGGGGGAAGGCCTGCGCCAATGACGACGTGCCCGTGTCGTGTCTGAGACAGCCAGGGGTCTTAACTATAACCTCTCTGCGCTGAGTCTCAACTTGGAAAAAACCTAGCCTCATCCAGTTAAGGAAGGAAAATAGGAGGAAGAGAACGGCAGGGAGGTTAACCAGCCAACAGGCAGCCGATTTGCTACCCTGCGCATGGGAGGGGGAGATGAAAGATAGAGACGAGAGAGGGAAGAGAGATAGACACAGCACATTAGGCAGCACACGCGCGCACACTCAGTCATAGTCTAGTCTTGTCGCTGGTGGTGTGTGACATTGCTGTTAAAGTCGATTGTTCAAGTCCGTGTCGCGTAGGAATTTCAACAGTGCTTTTGTCATCTTCCGTTGCAATGTATTATCTCTGGCACTTGACAGAATAGTGTCCGCAGACATTTGGCTGTTGTCGATGCGCACAAGAACGGACGCCAGTGACTGTCTCTGGATGTCATAACGCGGACAGTCGCACAGGATGTGGTGTAGCGTCTCTTCGCAACGACAGGCATCGCAGAGAGCGTTGTCGGCCATTTAATATGACAAAGGAATACGATTTTGTACATGCCATCCCCAGCCATGGTTAAAGACTAGCAACGACCTAGTAGCTAACTAGAAAGAATTTGCAATCCGTAGGTAAGGCCTAGAAAAAAAACACTAGAAGCAATCTCATCAACTTCCAGAATCGTACAGTTTCGCTGTTTAAAGGCTTGCACGTCTCAGTGCGAGTTTTGTCAATTATTTCTCTAGTTGGCATGCTAAGTACTACTACTTCGTTCGTTTGTTTGTTTGTCTGTGTAGTTGTGTGCGTGCTTATTTGTTTGTTTTTAAAAAGATCACTGCAAAATTTATTTACCATGGTCAGAAAATGCTGTCGAATCGGTAACCGAGGCTCCCTGGACGCTTCAATCAAACATTAGAGCACAGCACGCGGCCTAAAATTTACAACTAATTCTCACAGCCAGCTAAAAATCGTTCCCTCTTTCCTAGATAAATGACGCTACATGACCAAATCACTGCGTCATATGCCCAATGTCACCGCCGTTGACTGACTTTTGCATCGCAAGATGCGTACTTACAGTGGCCGTTGGGGGATGCCACCACATGCCTACGCACTCTCTCACAATCACACAGAAAATAAGCAACGTAAGAAATAAATCGCTCCGGTCACAACATTTGAGGACGAAAGGTGGCATCTTTTTTCACCCATTCTGACGCCCCTCCCTGCGCAACTTTCAGCGCACGGGCTGGTAAGAGACAAGAAACAAAGCCTTTGATGCATGCACTAACTCTTTCTAACACTGCTCGTAATCCATGAATTTTAAACATTTTTTTAGGCACGTGATTGGCGAAGCATCATGCACCTTTAGTGAGACTATGCAATGATTACTCTGTAAACAGTTGCATGGCCCCGTCAATGTTTGTAAAAACACAATGTAGTGCTTTGCAGCTATTCTCGTCGGAAATCATTAGTAAGTATAACGAAAGCCGAATTCCTCTGTTGTTGCAAATCGTTTTTGTAGTTGCTTGTTTCGTATATTTTGGTATGTTACTACTTTTTTTGCCATTAATAATCCCACTCGTACAACTCTTCTCACAGGACTGCAGAATGTAAAAATAAAATGAATAAATAAAAGTAATGCAGCTAGGCTCCTATATACATTCTTTTTTTCCAAAACAGACAGTTGTGACTGTTAGTAATGGTTTATCATTAATTAACAAGAGCGTATCAGTAGCATAGCACTGCGGCTGCAGCATAGCAGCATAGCAGTTAAAAAGAAGGGAACTGGTCAAGTGGTGTCCGTTGCCTGCTTGCGCATGCACAATCCACCTTCACCATCTTTTTATTCAACGCATTCTTTCAGGACTCCACACCAACACAATAAAAGCTGCCACATTCAACTAGAATAAAGGCGCAATTTTCTGAACTCTCACATCTAAAGTATCCAGCCATTCACTGCAAAAGCTATGGGCATGTAATTAAGAGAAACAAATCTTCTAAGGGTCATCAGGCTTCTAAATGTAAATGTTTCACTCATTATAACTGGCAACAATGAATCTCTGCAGCAGTGCGTGTGTGCATGCTTATGTCTGGTGCACACACACACACACACACACACACACACACACACACACACACACACACACACACACACACACACACACACACACACACACACACACACACACACACATATATATATATATATATATATATATATATATATATATATATATATATATATATATATATATATATATATATATATATATATACACGTCTGACCGGCGGCTGCATGTCGTTCTCATTTACGACCGCAATTAATTTTACCTAAATGTAATCCGACTCGGAACCATAAAGCCGGTGCCGCTCTGGCTCTAAGGCGATGAATATTCAGTAGCACTGCCAGCCAAACCGCAACATCTGATAGACGCTTTTGACAAAGTGCGTTCATATCCAATGTCTACACAGAGGACTTCATCGCTCGAGAGAGGGAAAGAATCATAAGTCCTTCCTGGGCAATTTAAAGACCTCCGCGGCAAACCCCAAGCGCTCGCAATAGACACCACCAAAAACCATATAATTAACCAGGGCCTCGACAACGAAGTCGCTGCCATGAAGAGTGCGTGAAGGTGGAGGGGAGGGGGTAGGTTGGGGATTCCCCTGTACGCTATTAAGTCGAGCTGCGGGGCTGCATCACGTAGCACTGCTGCCATGCAGCGAAACAGTCGTGGTGCCAGTCTTAATGACGTCATGGCATGGCGGGGACAAGAATGGCAGGCAGGCTCGCAGCGAGGAATGGCATCCATTTATTCCAGTAATTAATGAAGGCGTGAGGATTATATTCACTTGGATAGAGAGAGAGAGAAAGAGGGGATTACGAACAGGCCCTTGCTCTAAGAAGGCGAAATCCGCGCTTCGAAATTATGTGGGGAAAAGAAGGTGGAGGAGGAGCAAAAATGAAAAAGATGGGTTGAGGGAAGAAGATTTTTTTGTAGGAGTAAAGACTGAGAGACTGGGTTGCAGGATCCAGTGGGGCGTCAAGATTCATTCTCGCATTAAGCTAGTGGCGCGGTTTCACGGGGTGGCATCGCTATGGAAACTTGTCTTGCGACTCAACCACAGCCGAAGAGTTCGGAGAACTGGAAAGTGACTTAGTCGCCTCTCAAAAAATATCCTGCGGTGCCCAATACGCTTTGAAATGAAGCCACAATGTTGTGAGTGCATATAGACAGAGTCGCATTGAGTAGCAACATGATTAAAAAAAAATCACCGATGATTACGATACTACAATGTGAATTGTCTTTGCAGTTTTTGATACTTACAGTTATAGCCATATCACATTGGTTATACACTGCTTCATAAACTTTCAGTGCTTGAGTGCTGCGCACACCTCTCTGTGCATTCTTTACGTCATGAACCAAACGAAACGCAGATAGCTCCGTTACGACAAGCGAAGCCAGCCGCAGTGCACGTGCCAGTCGTGCGCGCGCATGGGCTCCAACCGAGTGGACAGAGTGCAGGATAAAGGAAAAAGAGTGAAGTTAGTGGCTGGTGGTATCTACAGGCTTTGTATCCACTTTTGATGGCCTTCCACACCGGACAGTCATGCAGGCACTAGCAGCCCTGAGCGTGCACGGCCGTATGCTGTGCTTTGTGCAGGGCTTTCTGTCGGGCCGATTTTTCCTTTTCCCCGTGAGAGTCGGCCACGTGCTCAGCTCTCCACAACCGGTATCGACAGGGGTGCCACAGTGTTCTGTACTGAGCCCCTTCTTATTCAACATCGCATTGGCACGCCTGCCAGCTGTCATTCCTTCCGGCCAGCGCTACCGGTAACAATCTTCCATATACAATGACGGCGTCGCCTTGTGGAACTGGGGCCCTACCAGGAATCTGCATACTGTCCGGTCTTGCCTGCAGATTGCACTGAATGCTCTAGTCCACCATGTCACATGTGCAGGTCTGGCTGTCTCTCCAGCTAAAATGAAGGCACTTTTTGTGTAACCCAGACCAAGAAACGCAGCAGAGTGGCCCGTCTAGCCATCGAAGGCACCACAATACCGTGAGAAAGTGCGGTGATCTATCTCGTGCTTCGCATCGACCATCGGCTGTCCTGGACCCCCGCTGTCAAGGAAGCCATGTGCACGGTGAAGAGAACCCGGAAGGCAGTGAAGGGCATCTTCCTCAGTGACCGTGGCTGCTCACCACCCTGGCTCTACGCCTTTACACAGCTCCAGCAACATCACGGCTGCTGTACGCATTTCCCGTGGTAGCAATTCCTCGGCGGCTCTTCGAGCGCCTCGAGTTATTGCATAGGAGCTTCGTTCGCTGTGTCCCTGGCTTGCCGCGGTCGTCTCAAGTTGCAGCCACCCTGGCAGAGGCGGGTGTCTGGCCTCTCTCCCTGCTCCTAAAGTAACGTGGGATTCTACACATTTAGCGGCTAGCCCATGCACCTGATGGGCGCCCCCTGCTTGCGCGGCTGCAGGGGGCGACCAGTATCCGACCAGTATCTCGGATGGGCGAGCTGCTGCAAATCTGTCAAGCAGCTGTGGGACTGGTGCCTCCACCGATCCCTCTTCCCCCGCAAACGAAAAAAAAGCACTGGCTATGAACACTGGTCTGGGAGGGCTCTCCAAGCGTGGCTCACCCATTTGCGCACTCAAGCGGGCATCTGCCTCCAAGATAGAGGAAGAGCTGGCTGGAAGGCTCATTGTGTACACGGACGGCTCCGTCATTCCCGACACAGGCTCGGCCACAGCTTCCTGCGTTATGCCAGCACTTGGTTGGACGGCTTTTTGTGGCCTGCTTTACCGCTGCAGAGACGGCCGGTCTCCACATGGCAGTTGACCTCCTGGCAGCAAACTCCCCAACGTGCCCCGTGGCGGTCACGTGCGACTCAAGAGCTGCGTTGCTGGCCTTGGCAGAGCCGGAACGGAAAGGCTTCGCAACACAGGCGCTCGTCACCGAACTGCATGCTCTCCTTGCCAGTGGCGTCGATGTTTCTCTGCATTGGGTCCCATCTCATGTGGGAATCCAGAGAAACGAGCAGTCTAGCTGTCGCCCTGGCGAAAGAAGCATATCACTCCGCCATCCCTGTGTGCCGTACCGTGGTCGCCTCAGACTTTTCGAGGCTCACATTGAGGAGGCTGTTGCTAAGCTGCCAGCCTGACTATCGTGTAGCAAGGATGAAATCAACAAACCGGCTGCCTCACCGGGGTTTCACCAGGAGGGAGAGGTCCCTGCTACTTCACTTACGCGTCGGTTGCTCCTGGCTTGCGGCCCGACGTCATCGGCTTGGCAGAGCCTCGTCCCCTGCGTGCGCTGCGTGCGGGGCAGATGAAACCATCGAGCACCTGTTGTGTGTTTGCCCAGCGCTTCGCACACAACACGGCGTCTTGCTCGCCGCACTCCGTCGCTACAGTCTGCCCACGGCTACACAGAGGGACCTTCTCTTTCCTGCACGGCACCACACCAAGGTCTTCAAAGCGGTTCTTCACTTCCTTGAGGACACTGGACCAGAAAACCGGCTATAGAAGCCACCCGCCACGTCTTTGGTCACAAACGCCATTTCTCTTCTTCTTCTCTCTTCTTCACATCTTTATTGCCCCCCCCCCCCCTACAGGCGCTGAGTCGTGCTCTGAATTTGGGCTGCAGAAGTTGCGTCTTTTCCTTTCTTGAAGCTCTAGCTCGCTTTCTCTCTCTTTGCGTCCGCTCTCTTTCATCATCGTCTGCTCTCTTTCGTCCTCATCTGTCCCAACGATTACGCCGACGCCAGCTGACAATGAAGACGCCACTCACGCAGGAATCAGCGCCTAAAAGCTGCACATTTAAACACTTGCATTACCTAAAGTCAGTCTTATTTCACGTGCGACAAAATTTGTGCGCGCTGAAATTGACGTAAGAGCTGGTCAATAAGGAGGGGAAATGTAGCTGGAGGTTATACATGTCGGGTTGTATGAAGTGCAGACGAAACCGCGGTAGTTTAGAGGCTGTCGTTTTGCGGCACGCAAATGAAAGCAGAAGGTTCGGTACGACCTACTCGCTGTCGTGGTCTGAGGAGCAGGAAGAAAAAAAAGCAAGTACACCCGCGCGATAGGATTTATCTTGACATTGAAACAACAGCTTTCAATAACGAAAGTACACAGATTAAGACGTTGCTTCTGCATTCACAACCTTAAATTGCTTTTTATGTGAGTTTGCAGCTTTTCTCGATTGCTTATCTACATTTGAGCGCTATCGAAGGAATAAAAGCTGAATGCACCGAATCCACAAGATGCCCCACTTCCGTGCAATGTTATTTAGCATGACTGATGCCGCACTAAAAACACGCAGGCGTAAAGAAGAGAGATCACAGGATGAGAGCGCTAATTTTGCGCACTTTGTCTTTTCTTTTCGTCTACGTGGTTTAAGTGCTGAAACAATCGTGCAAGTGTTCTGACTAATTCAACTTTCGATTGTTCTGTGTCGTTACCTTATTTTCACCAAACTCTTCACCGAACTGGCAGGGATGCAACGCTGTTTTTGGGGTAGTTGTTCGCTGCGCAGTAACTCTATTTGTAGTTTAAACCTATTTGTAAACTGCCTACCGTTTTAACACGCTAGACTACGCTAGACTATTGCTTAATCAAATATTTTTAAACAACTGAGAGCAAAACGACAACGTAAGTTGCACGCTTTGTTTTGTATTAGAACCAGAAACCCTTTGGCAAGCTTCAGGAAGAAGGTAATGACGTTTCGTAAGACAAGTTTTTATTTTCTTCCTATATATGCATAGCTCCACCGCGGCGGTCTAGTGGCTAAACTACTCGGCTGCTGACCCGCAGGTCGCGGGAATGAATCCCGGATGTGGTGGCTGCATTTTCGATGGAGGCCGAAATGTTGTAGGCCCGTGTGCTCAGATTTGGGTGCACATTATAGAACCCCTGGTGGTCGAAATTTCCGGAGCCCTCCACTACGGTGTCTGTCCTAATCATATGGTAATTTTGGGACGTTAAACTCCACATATCAATCTATATATTGTAGTGAAGAAGAGGAGCTTCAGCGGCATTTCTCGCCGCATCAGGGGCATCGCCATCGGCATAAGCTCGTGCTTGCTGCTCTTGGCCGGATGCTGCTGACTGCTTCGCTTTCTGCGTTCTGCTCTGCAAATAAACCCCGTTACAAGTGGTGGAGTCTTCTGGGTTTCGATCACCCTGGAGCTTCGGAATCGCATTTTACCATCCATTATGCCTACCGACGCAAGCGCCACTCCAACTCCTCCACCGGCACCGCCTACTGTTCTCTGTGCCGGTTCTCTGCGTCTGCGAGATCCCCCTGTTTTCTCAGACACAGAAGACAAGGACGTTGACGACTGGATTTCAGTGTACGAGCTAGTGAGTATTCACAACAAATTTGATGACGCCGCCAAGTTGGCCTACGTCTCCTTCCAACTGTCGGACGTGGCCAAGCTGTGGTTTATAAATCACGAAGCGGAACTCCCTACATGGTCGGTCTTCAAAACGAGCCTCACACAAGATTTCGGGCGGCCTGAGGTACGCAAACGACGTGCCGAACAACGCTTACATACTCGGTACCAGCAGCTTGGTGAGAATTTCACAAGCTATATTGAGGGCGTTTTGGACTTTTGCAAGCGAGTCCACGAGTCGATGTCCGAAGAGCTTAAGATCAAGCATATCATGAAGGGCATTGAGGACGACACTTTCCAAATGTTGCTTTCTAAGAGTCCTCGTACTGTCCTAGAACTGACCGAGTTATGCCAGAGTTTTGACGAGTTGCGCAGGCAACGTCTTTCCACCCGACGTCCCTCGGTGCTCGACGACTCTTCGTTCAGCCTTTCCACCCTTGGCATAGGAGAAGACCATGCCCCTCTTCTCTCCAAGATCCAAGAGCTCATCCGCGCTGAGGTCGCTCGTCAGCTCTCTTTGATGTCCTGCGTACCCGATCAACCACGCAGATTGACATCTACACTCCGCGACTTCATTCAAGACCAGGTCGCACAAGCTCTTCCTCCCGCCCGTGAACCGCCCCCAGTCGCCGCACCTCTCACGTACGCCGAGGCCGTTGCTCGACCTCGACAGCCTGCGTTCCAGCCAGCGCCTATGTATTCGCCGCCGCCCTTTTCGCCGCCGACCTATTCACCGCCGCCTATGCCCATACCACCTCGGCCGCAGTTTTCTGCCCCCCAGCCGCAAGTCGGAGTCTACTCCGACCAATGGCGGACCCACGACAACCGTCCCATATGTTTTGCTTGTGGTGGTGTTGGCCACGTGGCACGTTATTGTCGTCGTCGCCAGGCTGCTCAGAACATTCGACGAATGCCCTCTTTCGACTCTCAGTTTTCTTCTACGCCTTCAAGCCCTCCTTCCTCTTCCTTTCCTTCTGATCATCCCCACGGCCCGACCCGCCGCTCCCCATCTCCACGTCGACGTTCGCTTTCCCCTATGCGTCGCCGTTCCGGACCCACCGACTAGGAAAACTATCGGCCGCAGTTCCCGAGGCACGAACTGCGTCCCCGTCGCCATGCACAAGTCCTCGCCCCTGTCCAGCTAACGTCATTGAAGTGTCAGTCGATGGTATCGTCGTCATGGCGCTTGTCGACACCGGAGCCGCTCTATCCGTCCTTTCCATCAACCTGTGCCGCAAACTCCGCAAAGTTCTGACGCCATTATCCGGCCTCTCTCTTAGAACGGCTAACGCACAAAGTGTAACACCTCTCGCAGCCTGTACCACACTAGTCGTCATCGAAGGGATTGTGTATATCGTCGAATTCGTAGTGCTGCCCTCGTGTTCCCATGACATGATACTCGGCTGGGACGTCCTTGCGAATAATAATGCCGTCATTGACTGCTGTCGCGCTGAACTTGAGCTATCTGCACTTCCTGATGTTGACGCTGTCGAAGCCTCCCTGCCGTGTTATAAACTGTGTGTTTCCGACGACACGACCGTACCACCGCGCTCTTCTCTGCTGGTGACTGTGTCGTGTGACGCTATTTCCGACGGTGATGTTTTATTTACGCCCTCTGCCCTGTTCATTCAACGCAAATGTTCTCCACTGCCCATTGCTCTCCTTACCCTCCACCATGTCGTCACGAAGACGCTCGTGTACAATACGCTAGAAGGGCCTTTACCTTTATTCTATGGTGAATGTCTCGGTCACGTGCATCCGATCGACGCCCGTCACATTTTCGACGCTCCATCTAGTTTGCTTTCTACGGACATCAGCGCACTCATTTCTGCTCTGTTGTCGACCAGTCACTCCTTGACGCTTTCCACCGCTCCATCGATGTCGCAACGTCTTCTTCAGAACGAAGCGAGTTAGTGAACCTGCTGCAAAAGTTTCGTACTTCTTTTAACAGCCACGCTTCTGGCCTCAGTCGCACATCGAACATATCTCACAAGATTGACACAGGAAGCTATACGCCTCTACGGCAGCGCCCCTACCGAGTCTCAGCGTCGGAGCGCCGTGTTATTGACGACCAGGTTCTGACATGCTCCAGCGGGGTATTGTACAGCCTTCTAACAGTCCCTGGGCGTCACCGGTCGTTCTTGTTAAGAAGAAGGACGGCTCCATTCGGTTCTGTGTGGACTATCGACGCTTAAACAAGATCACCCGCAAGGACGTTTACCCGTTACCGCGAATAGACGACGCCCTTGACAGTTTGCAGGGAGCAGAATACTTCTCTTCGCTGGATTTACGGTCTGGATACTGGCAAGTTCCTATGGAAGCATCTGACCGACCGAAAACAGCATTTGTCACACCTGATGGATTATACGAGTTTACCGTTATGCCTTTCGGCCTTTGTAACGCTCCAGCCACTTTTGAAAGAATGATGGACACCATTTTACGAGGCCTCAAGTGGAACACATGTTTATGCTACCACGATGACGTTGTTGTCGTTTCCACCGATTTCGACACCCATTTAAATCGTCTCGAGCACGTCCTCACACGTCTAACCGGCGCCGGCCTTCAACTCAACCTCAAGAAGTGTCGTTTTGGTGCCCGGCAGCTCATTATTCTTGGCCACGTTGTATCGCGGGACGGCATACTTCCCGACCCCGCCAAGCTTCGAGCAGTCGCCGATTTTCCGAAGCCAAAGAGCTTGAAGGAACTTAGAAGTTTTGTCGGCTTGTCGTCATACTTCCGACGCTTTATTAGAAATTTCGCTTCCGTATGTGCGCCCCTTACGGACCTTCTTAGCGGCGACAAGGACCTTTCCACCTGGTCACCAGCATGCGACGATGCATTCACTAAATTACGCCACCTGCTGACTTCACCACCCATCCTCCGCCACTACGATCCTGCCGCTCCCACGGAGGTTCATACTGATGCCAGCGGTGTTGGACTTGGCGCTGTGCTCGCGCAACGAAAGGCAGGGTTTGATGAATATGTCGTCGCCTACGCAAGCCGAACTTTGACGAAAGCCGAAGCTAACTACTCCGTGACCGAGAAAGAGTGTTTAGCTATTATTTGGGCCCTTGAAAAATTTCGCCCCTACCTGTATGGTCACACATTCGACGTCGTCACTGACCACCACGCCCTTTGTTGGCTATCCACACTTAAAGACCCTTCCGGACGACTTGCTCGCTGGGCGCTCAAACTTCAGGAATACGACATCCGCGTTAGTTACAGATCTGGTCGTAAGCACACGGACGCCGACGCCCTTTCTCGCTCACTCCATATCGGATGAAGGTGTTTGCCTCTCTTCCCTCGAGCCTGCACTTGCGTCATCCGCCTTGCGCAACATGACGGTGGAACAACGAAAGGATCCCTGGATCAGTGGCCTCATAAGCATTCTTTCTGATCCTCTCACTCCTTCGCCGTCTCGCGCTCTCCGCCGCCAGGCTAGCAACTTTTGCCTAAGGGACGATCTTCTTTATCGACGCAACTACCTTTCTGACTGGTCGCAAGTGTCTCCTTGTGATACCCCGCCATCTTCGAGCTGCTATCTGCGAAGCTTTTCACGCGGACCCACAGTGCGCCCACGCAGGCCTCTTCAAGACATACGCTAGGCTTCGACTCAGATTTTATTGGCGTGGCATGTATAACTACGTGCGAAAATTCATTCGCTCGTGTGCTCAGTGCCAACGACAAAAGTTACCTCCCGGGCAAGTCTACCCGTCACAACTTCTTCCTTGTCCTAGTCGAACTTTTAATCGCGTCGGCATCGACATTTACGGACCACTGCCATCAACTCTGGCTGGTAATTGCTGGATTGTTGTTGCGATAGACCATCTGACACGCTATGCCGAAACAGCCGCGCTGCCGACTGCCACAGCCCGTGACGTTGGAACGTTTCTGTTGCAACGTTTCATTCTGCGTCATGGTGCCCCTCGCGAGCTCTTAAGTGACAGAGGCCGTGCCTTCCTTTCTGACGCCTTGAAGGCATTACTCAACGAATGCCGAATCGTGCACCACACAAGTACAGCGTACCACACTCAAACGAATGGCATGACGGAGCGCTTCAACCGTACTCTTAGCAGTATGCTGTCGACGTACGTCGCCTCTGATCATTCAAATTGGGACCAAGTTCTCCCGTTCGTCACCTATGCGTATAATACTGCCGTACAAGCTACTACTGGGTTTTCGCCATACTTTCTTCTGTACGGACGAGAACCTTCAAATACAGTAGACACTATTCTTCCATATAAACCTTATGAGTCCGAAAGTACAACTCTGTCCGAAGCTGCCCGACATGGTGAAGAATGCCGCCAGCTTGCCCGCTCTTTTTCTACCCAGGACCAGTGGCAGCAGCAATCTCGCCAGACTGGGGACCGTTCGGCTCCAAACTTTCCACCTGGTTCATTGGTATGGCTTCGGGCACCTGCTACCGCGCCTGGCCGCTCCGCAAAACTTCTTCCCAAATACATCGGACCATACCGCGTTGTAGAGCAAACGTCACTCGTCAACTATATCGTGGAGCCCATCCTCCCATCCACAGACCTACGCTACCGCGGCCGCGACACTGTCCACGTCTCTCGCCTCAAGCCATATTACGAATCATTAGTCGTTTCTTCTCCCTAATCCACCAGGATGGCGTCTTTTTGTGCGAAGGGCGATTGTAGTGAAGAAGAGGAGCTTCAGCGGCATTTCTCGGCGCATCAGGGGCATCGCCATCGGCATAAGCTCGTGCTTGCTGCGCTTGGCCGGACGCTGCTGACTGCTTCGCTTTCTGCGTTCTGCTCTGCAAATAAACCCCGTTACAATATGCATAGTTTGTAGTTCTCAGCACTGACAATGGTCGAAGACCACACTATTTTTCTGCCGCTGCTATTGTTCGGAATCAAGCACAAACAGTACTTGGCTTTCATGCGAGCTCGAAAGAGGGTCGCTAAACACACAGTCTTGGACAAAAAAGTGTCTAGGAAGGCGTAAGTGCTCGCAAATTAATAGAAGCCATCCTGACGAAGATAGTTCACTACGCCTTCGGCTTATTTGCTCAAGACCAAACTCTGCCAGGCAGCGGAGATCCCATCGCAGTCTGTGTCGTGTCGGTACAATACGACGTCATAGGCTCAATCCAATGTAGTCTGCTTGCGAGCGGGCAATAAAGACCAGCACCGCTTTACAAACACCGTAGACTTCTTTTGTCTAAGACCAAAGAGGCGGCGAAGTGCGGCACGTGGGTCCATTGTTTCGGTCTCGCCTCTATTCATTTCGCCTTGCCGATTTTCTTATCCCAATCACGATTACCCGTAATGTTTGCCTGAACGCTGCGTCTCGTCTCTTTCTTACGGTTCGGCGAATTCGTGGCCCACGTGGACGCGCGATACTACGAAATCGCGGGCGCGTACCCGACAACGTTCGCGCACGAGGGAGTGCATTTGCGCGTGCCAGTACTTCAGCTGGTTTGTTATGCAAATTGAGACGAGACGGTGTTGAGAGACACTCCCTCGTTTAAACTGGAAAGGGTGAGCACTGTCAGCGCACTTCTCCCGCCATCGGACATGCTGAGAAGGATGCAACGAGGAACGTACCGAAAACAAAGCTTGCGGGATGTTCTATGCAAGTAGACTCGCTGGTATTGCTCGATTCACGAACCTCTGAATATTTTGGGCCATGTGTTACAAGCTTTAGCTGATCCAGTAAAAGGGACCGCACCTTATCGTTAGCGATATGTACAATTGAAGTTTTCTTCTTGTCATTGAAGTAATATTGTTAAGTGTGTGCTCCACTCACCATTTTTTTTGTGTCTTCGTTTCCTAACAAGCCTCCCATTGCCCAAGAAAACTAACAGTCGGCTCGCATTGATGCCCCTGCATGCTTTGGGCTTCAGCTCGTTCAATAAGGGGACTATTCTTCATTGTTGGCGACAAGTTTCATTGACTGCAAACCAAATGGTTGGGGCAGGCACGTAGAGGGGGGGGGGGCGGGCAGGGACTTATTTTTTTTCTGAAGTTCGCCTAGTCGGCCATTAACGCCAGAGTACAGAGACACAATCACAAGTAGTGGTGTGCGAATTTAAAAAAATGAAAAGCAAACGCTATTTAGGTAACTAGCCAAGAACAGCCACCAAAGAACCTTTGTTCTGAAAGCACGGCAACGCTCCCCGAGAAAATCAGTGTCCGGCCCGTGAATCAACACCCCAACAGAAACACCAATCACTGATATGTCTGAGGCGTCAGCGATACCATTGCCCGTGTAGGAAAGAAGACACCCGAATGACTCACAAGGCTACGACCACATGCTCTTTACATATTGCCAAAGACCGCCCACGCACGGAGACGGCTAAATGCACTTTATACACGGGCAGCTTGGAAAAGGAAACTTTAGTAAGGAATGCGACGGCTTCGGTGAACCATGAATCCGTCCGACCACACTCGCGCCTATGCGAACCCTAGGACCCTTTGTCCGCTGTATCTGTTCTCGGGCAGGCGCCCGCGTGGCAGAATAAGTAAACAGAGTAAACAATTTGTACTGTTGGGACACCTACCTGTTGAATGAGTGTTTATGCGACTCTCCCATTATTCGGCTATTGCGCGCCGACAGAAGCGACATACCTGGCGAACTTGCTCGTCGCTCTCGGTAAAGTATGCAGAAGACCCTCGTTGTTATTTACGTCGTTGTACGTGTGGTACCACGTTGTTCGCGTTACCGTACCAGTTAGAAAACAGCAACGTTCTTCGTATATGTGGTGGCTGAAACTTCTAGGAATCTCTAATGAATTCCTCCTGGGTGGGATGCTCAACATCTACGAAAGTTGGCCCACAACACGGTATCACTAATTCACCACAAGGCCATAGGAGAATGAGCGACGGAAGCAATTGATCGCCGCCATGCATCGGGACAAACGAGCTGCTCCAGCATTGTGTAATTTGATGCGTTGATTCTATTGTTTTCAAGCTCTCGTTCTGTCTTATCGGTGCTCGTTGGATGCACTCGACCATGTTTAGACTGCATGGTATAAACGATGAAAGTTATGGTAGCCAAAGCATGTGTTGATTCGGTTCGACTGCCGTGCAAGGGCACTTCGCTAGAAAGTTCTGTATTTATCATCCACAGAAACAGCAATGTGGCAATCGTTGACTTCAGAAAGAACAAGCAGTGATTTAGACGTGGCTATTGTATTCAAAACAAATCGGATGGTCATCGTGAGCTCTACCTCATTCATATCTGGGCCATTTTACGCTGGTCTGCACGTAGCTCCTATCATAATCACGGGCTTGATGGTTCATTTCACCTAGACAGTAACACTGACGGTTCATTCTCCTTCGCAGTAGGAGGTGGTCGCATGTCTCTTCGGCGACCCTCTTCAAGACTTGTCACTGCTCACACGGCGTCATCTATTGATACTTTTCAACAGTCCGACTGACCGCACTATCTCACCAAACACGTTTCCTCTGGTCGAGCAAAGTGCGCTATCTCCTCAGACTTCACTAACTGACGCCTCACTGACTGACCCTCCGTACCTCCGCCACCGCGCGCTTGGGCCCGGGCTGGGAAGCCGGGGAAGCTTCTACATTATTTTTGTAAGCGTAGCACAGCGAAAGCTGCGGGGAAAGGGCGCCACATCCTTCTCACTGATTCGACTGTGGAATCAGACGGTGCCACTTTGATTTCTCGAGTTCTATACCGATCTCGCGCGGTATTGGGGCTCGGGGTTTAGGAAGATTCCGCGACTGCCGCCAGTCTGTTGGGCCAGGGTCCGGCCGGTCTCGACTGGTAGCTGGCTCATGTCACCGGACCCATTTTTTTGTAGTTAGGAAATGTACTCTTACAGGGCAGACGGAGGTTTATGTACATAACATGAAGATAGAAAAGAAGAGGAAGAAGAGAAGAGTAGTGTACAACAGCTTTCCATTTATAAACCAGCCGTTGGACAACCCTGAGGCAAGCGGTGTCCGCCGCTCGCACCAAGTGGTAGACTCAACAGCCCGGTGGGGAGGATGAGAGTCCCGACAAGGTGAAATGGGACGGAACAGTGTTGCTGACCACAAGGGGTGCAGGCGCTCATCCGGAAGACTCCCAATGCTTCCGTACGCCCGCATTGCTCGTCGCGCTCCCTGAACATTTGTTTGAGGGACAAATCAGCTGTCGAAGACATTCGACGGGCCTTTAAAAAATTAGTTAAGTGTGCACTTTCTTTCGGGTGTCAACAAAAAGGATAACAGTCCTGAAAATAAAAAAAACACACCAAGAAGCATCTACAAATTCATTTGACCGGCTGCGCCGATATTGTGAAACAAGGTGGGTGAAACGTCACAAAATATTTTGGTGAAGTTCGGAGTGAAGTGCGAGATCGCACGGGTAGTAGCAACACAAAGATCTCGGGAAAACTACGATTGTAGTTCTGTGGAAGAGTACTACAGGCGAGCCTTGTTCATTCCTTACATAGATGACCTGAAAGCTTCCCTCAAAAAGTGCTTTACAAACCATCGCAAAACACTGCAAAGTTTGCAAGTGGTGTTGTTACCAAAGCACACCTCCAAATGAAAATTTGACTCTGTGTAGGTGGCCTTCGATTTTTACCTGAGAGTCACGACCACAGTTTACATCCTTACACTATATGGAAAATGCGAAATCTGGAGAAATAATCTACAAGTCATGCAAGAAGACGAATTTCCCCCGCTTTACGAAAGACCTTTTGCCTGAATGCAATACAGCCCTCTTCCCGAAAATTCACACACATCTCAAGATATTGGCAATGCTACCAGTCAGTACAGCTGCTGCAGAACGCAGCTTCTCGACACTAGGAAGAGTGAAAAACGCATTTGAAAAACCGGCCGGCTGAGGAACGGTTGCATTATCTGGCTCTAATGTTAATTCCCAGGATAGAAGCCAGTGTTGACGAAGTTATCACGGGGCTTATGGAGAAACCGGGACGCATGCAAATCCTAGCGCAAACTGCTGTCTTCAACCAGGTTGCATGTTCGTTTTTTTCTTGCATTGGCATTTGCTATATGGTAAAACGATTGGCAATGCCATTCTTCAAAATTGCTTGCTAAAATAATGCCTTTTATGTGTCAGGGAAGCATCGATGTTTAAGTTCTTTGTTGTTCAACAAAATAGTTTTGCCGAGTGTGTGCATTTTTCGTTTGAAAATCTCAGCCATAAAATGGCTCCCGTTTTTTTTAGCAGGCCTGTTGTTAAGATCAGGGTGTGAGAATTTCGGCAGAGGAAGCATCTAATACATAATTTTTTTTTGTCGCACTTGCGTAAGAGAACAACCCGTTCTTTTCATTTTTTCCAGCCCATCGTTTTTTTTTCTCTTTTTGTCACTCGTTTACTCTTTACTAACTTTCTATGGGCCTTCTTGGTTGAGAATATTTGATACGAAAACATTCTTTCTGGTGCACACGCACTAGCTTTACTGAAGTGTCAAAATTTGCTCTCCATCGCTGATAAACTCGCCTGATGAATCCATGACAGGGAAAGTATAAACTGCTTTAGTACCAACGGCTAAGACGGTGCTTAAACGCTGTCACATGCACGATGCCGACTACTGGCGATTTTGAAGCGTGCGCTTTTGAGTTTCTCTTAGGATAGCCGACGTCCAGACATAAATTTCAATACGGTGGTTGTAGACAGCGTGCTACGTTAGCAATTCCCCGCTGACGCCTCCCATCAGTCATCTGCGGCTCGCTTCTCACGCCTCTTCAGGCCTTGGGCCTTCAGTTGATCCAACTGACCTATTATTATCTTCAAGTGCGGCCTGAACCACCCTTTCGTCTTTCCCGCTGTTTTACGCTTAGTTCACCGCAAAGGGCACACGTGTAACAGTACTTCGCACTCGCTCCACCCCCCCCCCCCCCAATGCAGCCGAATTTACACTAAGGCACACGCTCTATTGTACAAAGGTGAAACGTCCACGCTATCTCTGCGAGCACGAGCATTTTACTCAACCTCGATCAATCGTGAGCGTTGTTTCTGGCCCCCAGTATACGACTATCATTAGGACACTTCACCGCTTTCTTGCACCCCGGCCTTGTTCTTTCTAAATGCCTATTGCGCTCTCCCTCAGGTCTCGCGCCATCGCAGCCGGTGCCGGCACCGCAGAGCTGCGCAACGCGATTCGTGCCAACCGTGCGCCCCTCCGACTGTCCCATCCCCCTCGAGCCCCCTCAAATACGGAGGCCTGGGTGTTGCGAGTAGGTGTCAGAGCGTGATGGCACACGCGGCTGCGTTTCTTTTTTTTACAAACCTCCATACGACCAGAAAACTCACCGCGGCTTCCAGCGTCAGCTGCCTCTATTACTGCGCACTTGGGAGACGGGATAGCAAAACGTGCTGCAGATCTCGCTGCATGGCCCCGGTTTAAAAAGAAGCAAGAATCAGTGAGGATAGAAAAAAAACAGAGAGGTGGGGAGATTGTGATGGGACCGAAGACGAGGTACTTGCGTCACGGCAAGGAGCAATTTAAGTTTTCCACCGCACTTACCGTGAAAATGTCGGTGGCGCGCTGCGTCGTGCCATGCCCTTCGACAACGTGGAGGACGGGTGCGAAACAGAACAGCTCTGGATACGGAGATTTTTTTTCTTTCTTCATATTGGATGGGTAGTGCCATTATTCTGTAGGTGTGGACGTTATGTTGGCGGGGTCGGGGCGAAGGAGCTGTACACGCTGGACTCCTGGGGATGGTGGTGGTGAAATACCTACGAATATGAAAACGAAAGAAGAGTTACGGGAGATTGGGAAGAAGGAAAGGAAGATTAAGATGACAGTTTGGGGAGAGGGAACGATAGAAAATGTCAAAAGACCTGTATAAACTGGTAGCGTGTTTTTTATAGCCGGTAATAAATGGGTCACTTTCAAATAATTTCCATCATAACTAAACCAAACGCCCTTCTAAACGCAAGTATCATATATGGAGGGTACAGGTGGTCCATCCATGGCAGAGTGGGCTTTAGGTTCTTCGTGATAAGACTTACATTCTCATCAAACTATAAGAGCTGAGCTCTTTCAAACTTTACTGATATGATTTCGAGACGTCGCCAAAGACACATTTTTCGTTTCCTTAGTATGCAGTGTTAACGCTCTCCACACCCCGGAGTCAGCCAACACGTATAAAATATTTTATTTGACTGCAGAGTTATCTCCGCTCCGCACCAGCAAGTAAGCTGCACCACAATGGACAATATCCGGACGAGTAAACACACTTCCACTGAGTCTGCAAACTCTGCATCATTCATGCAGCCTAAACTAAAGAAATTGCAGTCCGGATCGTTGGAAGCAATGCACTCATAATTGTGTACATGTACCGCGATCAGATGTCAGATGTGCCGCTAGCACGTCGCGAGTCGATCGCGTCCCGTGACGTCCCACTGCCATGACGCGTCCCAAAAAGGCCGCCCTCTTGATATCGAAACCGAAAATGTCTTTTTAAGGTAGCGGAATTTTAAATGCATGCGATGCATTCTCGAGCGCCCCAGTACTGTTTATAGAGTTTTCGAAACCCGAGTTGTTCTTGAGAACAACATTCCCTAGATATAGAAGTCCTGTCAGTACCCGTTTAAAGCTTTTTGTTGTACCGGCCAGTGCGAAAAGGAATCATTATCATGACGAACTGTTACACGTTCTCTTCATTCTCTTCGACTATACTACATTCGCCTCTACAACACGATTTATCTGGCGTGGAACAAAATCACTATGATGGGCAAGTATGTCACGTGACTAAACATCACGTAACGTCACGTAATAACTAGATGCGTGACGAGAATTCCGTAACGTCGCATAGTAATTAGTTGCACGACGAAATATCACTTCACCTCATATAACATTTAGTGAAGTGACTAAAATCCCGTAACATCACGTAAAAACTAGTAACGACAATAAAAACTACGCAACACTCACTTAACTAAAATCACAACACAACACGCAAGCAACCACGTGACTAGATTTATGTAGCATCAGGTAACTACTACTCACATGACTAAAAATACCCTAAATTCGCACAGCGTTGAGTCACGGGAGAATAATCGCGTAAATTTTAGTCTCGGGCCCGAAACCACACAACGTCGCGGGATTTCGGCTGGTCACTTGACATGTTCGTGCCATAAGCCACCTGATACAGTCTCGAGACACGTGTCTGCCATAAGCTACTTAGCAGAAGTAGTCACGTGAATAAAATGCCATTTCGTAACAGGTAGTCACTTGACACGTTAAGCCAACTTTCGGCGTGCCGCAGCACTACGTAGTTCAGCCGTGCTGAGAAAACACTTAACATCTCATTTATTTCAGACAAAGACAAATAACGTGTTCATTTGTCTTGTCTAGGAGGTGTGACAAAAAGGCACGAGTGCCTGACTGAGTGTCATATCCCTTCCTAGAGACACATAACTCAAACATCAGTAACAGTTAGATAATCAAAAACACATACAAAAGATTACATATACTATACATCATTAAGCAAAACATATACAGGATTCTATAGATATATACATTGTTCCATATACTCATAAAACGGATAAATTTTCTAAGTGTATGTACAGTATAGACTGCAGCAAGGTAAAAAAAAACGGAATTATTCTTGTATGGAAATGAGGTATGAAGTTGACCTTTTTGGAAGCATTTCATGTGAATTGTTTCCTGTACCAAGTTTGTGACGGCAGGATGATGATTTAAGATATCTGCAATAGCGTAAGATTGTTCTTGCATGCCATAGTTTGTTCGTATGAAACCTTTATCATATATAGTTTTTCTAGTTTCGTAAGTGGGTCCCTTTCCCAGGAATTGTCGATAAAAGCTGTCCTGACATGACTTTATTTTCTGTAGCGAAAGCTAGGCATTACCAACTATTCTCATATAGGTCGAACACTAGATAGGCTGGTGATCCGCCGCCGGCGCCACCACCACCTGTGGCACCGCCGGAGGACCACCAGCGTATCTAGCGGACCACCGGCGCCACAGTGGTGGTGGCGCCAACGGCGCAGCTTGGTGTATCCTGGTGTATCTTGGTGTATCCTGGTGTATATTAGTGTATCCTGCGGTGGCGCCGCCGGCGCCACCACCACAGGACACACCAAGATTTGAACCCTCATATTTGTGTGTCATATCACGTGTAACACAAGATCTTCCCGCATCAAACGACGTAGCAGCGAGACATTTATACATATCGCGGGTAGGCGTTTACACTGTCTACCGCAGAGCCACACGTGTGGTCGAAACTCCTTCGTGAACTGACCCCGTGCAGGATACACATCATTTTTTCCCATGCGGCATGAAAGCGTGACGAACATAATGCCTTACAAGCGTTATGTTTTCACCACGCTTCTCTGAAGTTTAGACGAATAATAATGCAATATCACATGCTTCCGTGACTTAAGAAAATTATGATGATTTATAACGTAGTGGGTACTGTGCAAGTGTACTTGTAGTAGCTTCCCCAGGACAGTCTAATAAGAGTTATAGAAAAGTCGCTCATCCAGCTTTCGCTGCGCCTGTGCTGCGCGTCCCAGACAAGACTGGCGTTATTTTTTTATAGACGTTAAAAGTATTGAAGTGGTAGTTCAGTGTTATCGCTTTAACGTTTCAATTCAGCTTGATTTTGTGAGACTTTTTGTGCAGCAATCGCGGAGTCGTATTCCAAAAGCTAAGTTACCTGGAAGTTTGAAAACAATTTCTCGAGATTTCGGCGAAGTGGAACACTAGAAGTATTTGTAATGTTGCAGTAAACAGCACGTCTTACTGAAGATAATGCGCATAAGGTGCACCCGAAGGTATTACATGGAAGAAAAACAGCAACAACACAATTTATGTGGGTTGTTTTATACTGCAGGTAGCAACAGCGGGTGCAAGAAAACAATAACTTTCGCGCCAAAGCGGGGAGCCAATATGTGATAGGCTTGACGAGAGTGAAAATTGTTTTAGACCCGCTTTAGTTCCCGTAACTTCTATTCTTTTCGCCTGTTTTTGCATATAATACATCCGCACTCGATAAATTCTAACTGGAGTAAGAAATAGCCCCACACCACCGCCACCACCACAACACCACAAACGCGATAGATGAAAGAGAAGAAAAAAACTAGATCAATATCAACAAAATAACGAAAGCGAGTATTCTAGCAAAAAAAATAATAAAGGTGCGAATAACTCGGGGCCCTTGTGTTTTAGGCCTGAAGCAGCGCACCCGGTATAATTTACATATTTCGACCATCGGTCTCCAAAGCTATTTTTCAAGGTACTCGGGCGGTTTGGGAAGACTCCAAATTTGAAGACAGCGAGCGTTTAACAACAACAAAAAATGAAAACAAAAAATTTATCACGCTCCTTTGCACGCGGCGTACCGAATCGCGCGGGTGCCCGCTCGCAGTTTTTCGAACCTCGTCCTGCCAAACTATAACGAATGCTTCCCAGTTTGCATTTCAAATCTCACGTTTGCATGCTCAATATTTTTTCTTTCTTATTTTGCTCGGCATTTCGGCAGCGGGAGCTCGTATAAATAATAACACATGCCGAAAAAAAGAAAGCCAGGAGAAGGAGAGGGGGGGAGATGGTGGGGATACAAAAAGTTTGTTTTTCCGTTTTACATCATTGTTAAACTCTCGCTATACAGGCTAACTCCGAACACGCTCGTAATAATTTCTTATCCACATGCAAGCTGTGAGATGCGCGTTTTTGCGAACTAATGTGCTTGTTTTGTCTTTCTTAGACTTGCGCGAACAAAGAGGCCATCATGGCTGTACGACAAATAGAAGAGGAAAAGAAAATGCAGCACTTGGATATATCTTAAGAAGAGAGGAAAGTAAAAAAAAAGAAGTCTACTGTTTTTTTTTTTTGAGAACGTGTAGTTTTCATACGTGCCCGAGCACAGCGTCTACTACTGAAGCTGTAGCAAGTAAGAAGCGAACTCACGGAAAGTGTGGAATTTTCACTAAACTACTTCAATAAAGACATTCGTTCTTAGCGTCTCCAACAGATTGCTCATTACTAGGCCAAAGCTTTGAAAAATGCGCCATGAGACACTTCGCGAAGCTGTCAGAAAGTGGCGGCAAATTCATACGGTGAAACACGAGAGGAAAACTATAATGACAGAAATACAATGTGTGGCTGTTCCGAAACACTGCAAGGTGTTGCGAGGTACGCATACGAATCAAACCCTAAGACAAGCATTTATAAAACGATAACCGGGCAGTAGAAACAGTAGCGGCACAGTTGGTACTTCATCAGCTTCATGTAATGCATAATGAAAAAACGAAGATATATACAGATGGATCATGCACAGAAGAAGCGTCAGCCTGCGCGGTCTTTATACCCGAAATTCAGGAAAAGAAGATGTACAAATTATCGCACAAGTCTTCATCGACGACAGCAGAATTGGTGGCTATCTTTGAGGCAGTTAAGCTTATCTGCGAGAATCCAGATCCACGAAAATGGGTGATATGCACTGATAGCAAACCTGCTCTTCAGCTAATCAGAAATGTGAGATCACCTTACAGAAATGGTGAAATACCACAATGTATCGCAGAAACTGTGGAATATGCCTCATCGCAGGGTCACAACATCGTATTTCAATGGATACCCAGCCACATTGGAATAAAGGGAAATGAAGATGCTGATAGTCTCGCGAAGAAAGCATTGAAGGAAGGACGGGATTGCACAATCCCTATATCTGGGACGGATATTCGACATTTTATATCGCAGGGGGCTAACCATTGTTCGATGGAGAAGTGGTTTGAGAGCCCTAAATCAAAGGAAACGGTACTTTATGAAGTTGATCCACACAGAAAATTTTCCATAGCGACAGACCTTCCACGACACCTAGAGACATTGATCCACCGACTTAGATTGGAAGTAGCATACACAAACAGCTTCCTGCACAAGATACATCGATCCAACTCACCGGAATGCCATTGTGGTCATGCAGAAGAAAATGTTCGCCATATTCTTTTGGAGTGCATTAAATACGCGAAAGAAAGAGAAAAATTAAAGAACAAATTAGCAAGTTTGGACAGACGGCCCCTCACAATAAAGAAACTACTTGGACCATGGCCTGAGATGCATCTTCAGAAAAAGGCAATAATCTTCCTGACAGACTTTTTAGTGGAGACCGGACTGGACAAGCGCCTATGACTGACAGCCAGAAATGAGTATTATGTAAAGTGTGGTCATGTATATACTGGTATTATAGTACTAAGGTGTGCGTGAAAGTAGTTTATGACTGAGTGAACTGCGTGAAGAAAACTGTGTATTGACAGGTTATTTGAACTGGTTTCAGTGTGCTATTATGTTTTTTTCTCCTTTTCCGTATTGTTAATTTTTGGGTACCGTTCTGTATTATTATTTTATTTTTCGCTGCAGAACTCTGTGATATGGAGTAGCCGAGGCAATAGGCTCCTCAACCTCTCCACAGCAAAACAGTTAAAACAACAACAACAACAACAACAATAAACCCAGTCGGTATTCAGAAAACGCTACACGTAAAAAAAAATTCAGAGGGTCCCCATACATTCACTTAATGTGACTCGAAGGCTGAAGCCACATTTTTCTGTCCCGCCACCCTTCGAAATTTTTATTAACCTAACGTAACCAGGCTTTTCACTTGGATTTGCATGGCCTCTGTGATCGGACCCCCTATTTCGACCAAGCTCCAGTGACGACGCCACCATCTGACGTTACCCCATGGGACGTCACTAGTATATCATAATGACGTCATAATAATGACTATCTTGACACACCCGCGACGATGTATGGTGACGTCATAACGTGATGATAATTTGCTGCATCACTCGCATCCGTCGCCTCGGGACGGTGACGCTGACGGTCAAATATCGCGCTCGATAAGGGTTTCCCCTTAGAGTGGTACACTTATAAGGACTTCAAGCGGTTTTTTCTGCATGCGGCATCTTCATGCGGAAAAGCCAACTTGCTTTGCTCCGCTTGTTAAGAGAGTATCTGCTGTCGGTGAAGGTTAGATCCCAGCGCCACCTTGTCATTAAACGTTGAAAATGAACAGGCAGATAAATTAATCAATGAATCAATATATCAGTTCTTGAATTCTTTGACAAAGAGGTAGTAAAATTATAAGACACTCACGGAACGATATGTGTAAATAAGAGAGAAAAAATGACAGAAATATGGTGTTTAAGCAGTATTTAAAGCACTTGGACCAGCATGGTTGAATCTGAAGGAATGAAAGTGCTTCAAGGAACGATGAGTCGCCTTCTAGCTGGTTGCAGCCTAATATTCAAAACGTACCTACCATACGTTACAGATGGTATGGGCATAATTTGATATCATTACCTTTGTATTGATATCAAATTATGCCTATTCCAGCTATATATATATATATATATATATATATATATATATATATATATATATATATATATATATATATATATATATATATATATATATATATATATGTAATGGATGAGACATGGCGTCAGTCAGAACACCAGTTTAATCTGACCCTTCGTCTTCCTCCTCTTTCTTCCCCACATTCACTTGTGAAGCGTCACACGTTTCCCCCTCCCCCGAGAGAGCGTCAACTTATTGGGACAATAGTAGCGACGCAGTTTGTTGACGTGCACAATATCAGTAGTTCTGCTTAGCGGAGCTACACATCGGTCGATCTCATAGTTCACAGGAGAGACTCTGCGAAGAATTGTGTAAGGTCCTTCCATGACTGAACTGAGCTTTCCTTTGTTCGGGTGCCAAGGTGTTTCGTAGAGGACCAATTCACCAGGTTGGAGATCTTGTGGTAGAAATTTTTTGTCGTAGATTATCTTGTTCTTCTCATGATAGGCAAGCGTGTTCTTGATTGCACTTTTCCTTGCTCCTTGCACACTCTCCATTGGTGCGTCTAAAATTGTGTCGTATGAAGGAATTCCATACATTAGGTACAATGGTGGATATCGTGTTACTTCATGTGGGGTTCTGTTGTATTCATCGACAACATCCGAAAGATGTTTGACCCAAGACTTCTGTGGCTGCTCATTCATTTTGCACTTTAGCCGGGTTACAATAGTCTGATTTGTACGTTCGTTCATGCCATTACATTGAGGGTGTTGGGAAGATGTGAACAATTGGTGGACACCATTGCGCTTTAGAAACTGCTTGAATTTTCCAGCTGTGAAAGCTGGTCCACGATCAGATAGGAACTTCTTGGGTTTTCCTGCTGCAAAGATGGCGGTGATGCACGAAATGTATGCGTCACAAGTTTCGTTCTTGTGGGGAAACGCCCAGACATACCGCGTAGCGTGGTCGATCGCCAAGTGAATAAACTTCTTTGTAGAGCCATATCCTGAAAAGCCACCTATAGTGTCCATTGCTAAAAGATCGAAGGGTTGTTCTGCAGGTGGTAGTGACTCGAGAGATCCGAATCTCTTGCTTTTCGGCTTCTTGCAACGCTGACATATGTCACAGTGGCGGACGTAGAATGAAACGTCTGTGATGATTTCCGGCCAATAGTAGGATGATGACAACAAGCCCAGAGTTTTCTTTACTCCGACGTGTCCGAACTTACAGTGTGCTTTCTTCAGAAGGCCCAGTCGAAGCTTTAGAGGAACGTACACTTTGCGAATTCCCTTACGTGTCACGATAGTGACCCCGTTTTCCGTTGTGTACTTGCAGCGAGGGTGGTCATCCTGGTAAGTTTGAAGTTGTGGTAATGAAAGGAGTTGAACCATAGGGCTTCGCGAAAATGCGTCCGCCTCGATGTTTTCGCTGCCTTTTTGATGTCGAATGTTAACGTCATACATCGACAGCTTCAAAGACCATCGAAAGAGCCGGCCATGTGGGTTTTTTATGTTTCTGAGCCATTGTAAAGCAGCATGACCGGTGACAACAGTGAATGGTCGTCCATGTAAGTAGCAGTGCCACTTGACAACAGTGTCAATTATAGCGAGGCATTCGAGCTCTGTAATGGCATAATTTAATTCGTGCGCGAGTAGCTTACGCGAGTGATAGGCAACGGGGTGTTCTTTACCATCATGATCTCTTTCCTTCAGAACTGCACCTACGCCTACGTTAGATGCGTCGCAATAAAGAATGCATGGTTTCTCGCAAGAAAAAATTCGTAAAATGGGTTCTTTGGTCAGACAGTATTTCATGTTCTCAAAGGCTTGTTCACATGAGGAATCCCATTCCCATGGTGTGTCCTTCTTCAACAGCTTCGTAAGTGGGAAAACCATGTCACGGAAGTGCGGTATAAACTGGCGGTAAACGTTGGTGGTGCCTAAAAAACGCTGAAGCTCTTTCGGGGATTTCGGTCTTGGGAATCGCAAAACAGCTTCTATGTTTCTTCGTATAGGCGACACTGTACCGTGCGACACTCTGTGACCCAGATATTCAATAGAATCTTGGGCAAAATGGCATTTCTTCAATTTAAGTTTTATATTCTCCATTTTTAGGGCATGCAAGAGAGCATGGAGGTGCTGTAGGTGCTCAGTAAATGTGTCGGAGAAGACTACGATATCATCAAAATAATTAACGACATTCTTTAAGTTATGTTTTCTGATAACTGATTTCACAGCTCTTTAGAATGTAGCAGGAGCATTTCTCAAACCGAAAAGCATAACAAGCCACTCATAATGGCCATTCGGCGTGACAAAAGCTGTTTTTGGGATGTCCTCTGGGTTCATTTTGACATGCCAATAGCCTGATGTGATATCCAATGTCGAAAAATATTTCGATTTTCCCAGGTAGTCTAGAACATCGTCTATACGCGGAATAGGTTGGTAGTCAGGCACAGTGACAGAGTTAAGCTTTCGATAATCAATGCATAAACGTGTGTGTCCTTCACCTTTTTTCTCTGCAAGAATGATGGGAGCCGCGTATGGGGAAAAAGATGGACGCACTACACCTTGCTTGAGAAGTAAGTCCACTTGCTTGACTATTTCCTCTTTGTCTGCCAGGGAGCATCGATACGGTGGTCTGTGGATAGGCGCGTTGTTGCTGAGGGCAATGCAGTGTCGTTCCTCCGCGATACATCCGAAGTCCACCTGAGACTTTGAGAAAATGTCTTCGTAATTGTGAAGCACCTCTGTCAAAGCAGCTTGTTGCGATGGTGGAAGGTGCGTGACATCAACGGCTTGGAGAGGGGTTGTATCGGCGCTGAAGACACACTTTTGTGTTTGAAAGGAATTCTGCAAAGCTTTGTTGTCTTGAAACAAAGTCATTGTGTTTAAATCCAGTGATAGGTTGAAAAAGGAGGCGTTGTCCAGGCCTAGCAAGAATTCAGTCTTCATGCCTGGTAGAACGTGTGCTTGGACTGCCCGCTTCAACTTCCCTATTTCCAACTGTATGCGTACGCGGCCCAAAGTTTTTGTGGTTGAGGTGACTTGTTGGACACTAATGCATGAATCCTTGAGCAACTGCAGCTTGAGTTTTTTGAACACAACTTCATTGATACAGGTAAGAGTCGCTCCTGTATCCAGAGTTGCGTTCACCATGTGTCCGTTCACAAGTGCACCAAAACGTATTAATGAGCCTTTGGGCCGCCCTCTTCGTTTCCCTGGTTGTCAGTTAGAGCAGACACCATTTCACGACGAGGGCACTCATTGTGCCAGTGAAACTGATTCGGCAAACCAGCAGATGCACAATGTCGGCACTCACTGTGAGGGGTGCGCATCAATCTTGTAGGGAGCCATGGTCGCGTAGAATGAGGCTCTCGACGCATGAGCTGCCGTTTTGACGAGTGTTGGGAAGCATCTCTGTGGACAGAGTCTTCCGCTTGAAGCGCAGCAGCAAGCCACTTGGCTGGGGTGGTGAGCGTCAATCCAGTGAGGCGCCTTTCGATCTCTTCAGGTACACCATCAGTCAATCCTGATACTATGTGAACGTCTTTTAAGTCTGCGAGGCGACCAAGGTGTGTCTTCTCTTCGTAGTAGTGCCTGATGCGCTGTTCTCTTTTGAGCCTGCAGTGTATGAATTGGCGGAAAGGCTCGCTAACAGGTGTAGAAAATCGTGATATCATGCTTGTTTTGATGCCTTCCCACGTATCTTCTACGTCGAAAATCTCGGTGAGGTACCAGCGGAATGCCTCACCTTCCAGGTACTCGCTGATGCAGTCGATGCGATCTCGTTCGGACCAGCTGACGTTGCTCGCCTTCGTTTCGAAGAGGTGCAACCACTTGTCAACAGGGACGTCGTCTTCAGCTCCGGTGTATTTCGGCAGGCTGATCATCTTCTTTGGTGGGCTCATGATGTTGCTGCGGTAGATCCTGTCGACTTAGTGTAACGGATGAGACATGGCGTCAGTCAGAACACCAGTTTAATCTGACCCTTCGTCTTCCTCCTCTATCTTCCCCACATTCACTTGTGAAGCGTCATATATATATATAGTATATATATATATATATATATATATATATATAGATATATATATATATATATAGATATATATATATATAGATATATATATATACTCCAAGTTACACACACACATATATATATATATATATATATATATATATATATATATATATATATATATATATATATATATATATATGTGTGTGTGTGTGTGTGTGTGTGTGTGTGTGTGTGTGTGTGTAAATTAAATTAGGACACGGAGCTGAAGGAGCCATGCTAGAGTTGTTTACGATAAGATAAAATTGAAACGCCACTACGTTATTGTGGATACGAACCACAATTATTTCGTGAGTTTATTTCGTGGTCGGACAAGTATGGTTGACAAGTATGGTGAATGATGATAGTTTCATGCTTACAATACCTACTGGCGCAGGTTGCTGAAACTGCTTTTATGTTGTATATGAGATTGAATACACCAATTGGTGCACTTTGATTGATTGATATGTGGGGTTTAACGTCCCAAAACCACTATATGATTATGAGAGACGCCGTAGTGGAGGGCTCCGGAAATTTAGACCACCTGGGGTTCTTTAACGTGCACCCAAATCTGAGCACAATTGGTGCACTTTCGAAAAGACACTGCCGCCCATTGTGTCGCGAAAAATAATATCGTGAACTCGAACGCATCAAATGCTGCGAATATTCCTTTAAGTGAAATTTAGAGTGGCGAGGCGTACGCGTGCTTGTATGCCAAGAATAACGCGGGAAAAGATGGCGGCTTATTCAAGCCCCACCTACCTCACCAGACGACGATAAGACGCCTCGAATTTCCGAAGGAATGTCGTTCGGGTAATGCAGGGGGAATGAGCCAAACGTTTCGTTTATTTTGCTCCTTAAGCTTCGAAGATACGAAGGTGCGTTCGATTGGGACATCCGGAAGGCCCACGTTTCCCGCTTGGCCAATCAGCGTCCTTCTCAGACGACCAGACCCGAAATCAGGCCCGCCATGAAGTGGCTCCCATCTCACACGCACGGCACCGCGAAAAGCCTGCGGCTCCCTTGAACACCTCCGAGCATATGTACCGGGAAATTGGGTCATTTCGGAGACGGCGCAGAGCACCATCCACCACTAACAAGGTGCTCCCGAAATTCGCCATCAAAGCCCCCGGCGCGCCCCGCGTTCCACGCGTTCTCGGGATAAACGCTGCGTTCGCCCCGAGGTTCCTCCCTAACAAATTCCTGGGACCAAAGGGGTTACCACTCGAGGCCGGGCCCTAAAGAGCCGGCATACCTCGTACCGAAAGCCACTGGAAACGAGGCACACGCCAACGGCTTTATATCCCAGCGCCTATTATACTTACGGTTTCCCGTATACACTTTGCGGGCCACTGATGATGCTGCGTCGACTTGGAATTGGAAATGAGACAACCCTTAGTTGGGCTCTGACACTTGTATCGCGCTGCCGGTTCGAAACGGGAGCCCACAAGCGGAGCTCCCCAGCAAGCGGGTTTCTGTGGCGCAAGCTTTGCCTTACGAGTGCGGGCCGCGTAATTCCCGCAGCCGCCTGGTTGGTTACGGCCCCCGAGTGTAACACCACGGCCTGCCTTGGTCTTGGTGGTGCCGGATTTTTCGACATTCGCCATCATTACGCTAAGGACCACGCCGAAGAGCAAGGGTTGAATAGGTACTGAAGGAGAAGTTAGAAGTGCGTAGGCGTATGTGGAGCTCTCCAAAATGACCGTTGCTTGTAGCGCATATCAAAACGGCGAACGATCGGCAATTCCGGCACCGGGGAACTTAGGTTGCTGTAACAACAGGGGCCGGACGAGATGTTCACGAATTTCGCTTTCAGTCTGTGGTTCGGCATGTAATGCGCTCAATAAGGCTAGTGTTCAGTTGGGCATTTAGGTTTAAGACAAGTGGTTTTGAATTGTGAAACTAAGTAGAGCGAACGCTATAAAAACTAATAATTATGCTTAGAATGTACTACAGGATGCGTTTGTGGTTTAAAACAAGATGTTTGAAGTGTTTTCTTTCGTATGCCACTAACTACTACGCAGAGCCGTTTATAAAGGGTACTGATGCGGAGGGAGAAATGAAGTTTTCACAATTGTTTCCGCTTGTCACTTCAGGATTGACGGCATCGCAACACAATTATAAAGTTCCTTACGAAAATCCTGTTCGGTGAGCCAGTGTTCTGAGATGCTTCACTCGTGGTAAAATCCGCACTGGTGGTTCTTGATGAGATAGATCTAGCCACCAATTTAATGTGCACAATGCGTCCAGGTCATCCTGTTTAACCTATTGATGATTTGATTGATTTGTGGGGTTTAACGTGCCAAAACCACTATTCGATTATGAGAGACGCCGTAGTGGAGGGCTTCGGAAATTTTGACCACCTGGGGTTCTTTAACGTGCACCCAAATCTGAGTTCACGGGCCTACAACATTTCCGCCTCCATTGGAAATGCAGCCGCCACAGCCGGGATTTGATCCCGCGACCTGCGGGTCAGCAGCCGAGTACCTTAGCCACTAGACCACCGTGGCGGGTCATCTTGTTTAACCTACTAATCCAACTTACTGGAGGGTACTTACAAACGAAGGCTTTCAGTAATTACGAAAACTGTTCAAATGCACCAATCCAGTGGCAGCATACAGTATAATAGTGAGAGAGCTTTTGTAACAGTAGCCTGACCAGCGATAGGTGATTGCTTACGGATTACAAATCTTATAACAAATACAGCATGACGAGTTTCTCTTCTGCTTAAGGTGACACTAAGGGCAACTATTAATTCGACGTTGATTGTAGAAATTCTGGTCCAGAAACATCGTAGTGTTAGTTTTGTGTCGACGAGGTGTTCATTCTGAAATAAAATCATGTTTTAGTGGTCCGCATTGAGTTAGCGCACATCAAATTACCCGCGTAACTGTAAGTAAAGCCATGCACAACGTTGCCCGGCTTTACTGCAAGGCCACCGACATTAGTAGCAGCAGAACGAAAACAGTCGGAAACACGGCAGCAACAACGGTGATGCAAAGATTTCCTGTTATTGGCTCCAAGATAGCAGACGTATTTCTGTTAAAGTGGGCCCCGCTAGACGGCATGACCTGTCCAGTTTAACCAGGCGAAAATTGAAGTTTTGAAAAACTTGTGCCTTTCACCAAAGTAAATTCTGGCGTTTTTTTCCACATGGATCAAAGAGAAACGAACAAGGATAAGTGTATTACGCCTCTTGATACAGGGAAGGTTCTTTATTTAGTGCAGTTAGTTCGATTACTAGTGATTAATTGTAGGTGGTACATCTGACGTAATCGGGATCATTTTGCGAATGTCCCATCGTAGCGCATGTGTTCTCGTGCATTTACCTTAATTTATCGGTACGTAGGGTACTGCTGTTGATAATAGTGTCTCTTTACGGTTTTTTGGAGCAATATTTCATAGACAGTAGTCTGCTGAGCTAACTACTACGGTTTCATCACGGGATCTAGTCATTTATTGTAGGTGTTCGTTCATTTTAATTGTAATAATGAGCATGATCGACAGCGCCCCGTCACACGATAAACAATCCCGGCAGAGAAATCCCGAGCTTGACTAATATGGAACGTTGTCCCGACCGTCTCGTTAAGCGGTCCCTTTCCAGATGGCGTCAGGTCTGGCGACCGTTGTATGCACGACTATGCCGTGAGGATTAAAAATGACGATAATGATAGGCATCGACAGGTGTCGATTAAAGCAGTACTAACATCACGATATGTGACTCCCAATCAGATGTGTCGAATCCTGCGTGTGACAGTGAGCGAATGCAATGTGCGGCGACTTTTTGAAACGGTGGCGCCGAATAACCGAGGCAAAAGTGGTACATGAAAAAAGAATGAGACGAAGATACTGTCAGGACCAGACTAGGATACACTCTCCACTATATACGAGTAAAATAGAAAGGAAAACATGACGGTCATATAAAGACGCTTACTGTTCTCTGCGCACTAGAAAAAAAAGAAATAACATCTCGAGTTCTGCGCGAATGCTGACGGCGTCGCTTCTCTCAACGACATCCGCCCTGGCGCTGAAAAATGAACTGCTAACCATCCGCTCGCCGGCGGTGACGGAAGCGAAGGCGATTATGATTTCGAGGCGTCGCAGATATGGGGGTCATCCTTCAGCTAAACGGTTCCCTGGCGCCAGAAGTAAAAACGTATTCCGCGGCCGGCGATGAAAAGAATAAAGAAAGTAAGGTAGTAGTACTGCACAGCGATAAGGGAGAAGCTAAAACAAAGAGATAAAAAGAAAGAACTAGCGGGGAACTTCGGCATGCCCCGTAAGACAGAGACAAAAAGGAAAGCGTATTCGTCCAGTGGACAGCGAAGCGGCACCCGGCTGTGTGGGTGCTGCCCCTTCGCTCATGAAGAGGAAGAAAACCGTTTCACCAATGAGCAGCCGATCTGCGTGACAAATAGCGTCGGGCGTCGGCAGGGCCGCCAGGGATTTATGGCGGTCCGTAGCCACATCGCTCATCTTGGCGCGCGCGCGTACGAGCGGGCCATGATCGCACTCAAAACGAGATGGCGCCCGTGGCAACGGTGGACACTGCTGCCATGGGTGGCGGCCCAACTTGCTCAAGCGCCCGCGACTGCGAGAGACGTAGGGAGACCCCCCCCCCCCCCCCCCTCGTTTGTGACAGAATCTCTCGGCTACTAAAACAACGCTCAAGCAAACCGAACGAAAGAAGCAAATATACCCTCCGAGGGTGCATGAAATCGGCGCTGCGAGATGAGTGCGGGACGTCCACTCGTCATATATTTGGGCTCGTTTCTCACTTAATGGTTTTTTCTGCCTTTAAGCTGCGAGTGCCTGTTTTTCAAGCAGCGTGACCGCACACGCATTAAAACTGCTCCGCGTAAAAGTCTGGGAGATAAAAAAAAGGAATTAGAAGAGCTTCTGCTACGACAAAAATATGATTTTTACGTAACGTATGTAGCTCTTAAGGCCGAAAAAACGAGCATTCTTGACACATTGTAAGGATCGTGTGCTTAACATTACTGTGCCGATGGTGATGCTCGTACATAAGTGTTGTAGTAGCGCTAGGCTTTAATACCAACGCAATGCCGCAAAAAGTAGAAATGTACAGTATATACTCACGGATTTGAACTTGGCTGCAATGTTTTAGTATAACGACCGGTACATGCGCAGTGTCTCGAAATAGCCACGCGATGTCGCGACGAATCTGGTCTCCAAAGATGACGCGAGCTCTTATCTATACGTCCTAGAGGTGAAATTACACCGATGTGAGGTGAACTGAAAACGGTGAAAGTGAAAGTACTGTATCGTGCGTTAGCCCTACTTTGTACGTTTTCAATCCGTTAGTACTGTACACCACGTTCCTTGGCATTGTGAAGTGAAAGAGTGCGCGATACGCGAGTTTCGACGTACAAAGTACACAATGGCGGTACACAAAGAAATAATGCGTTAGGCTCCCAATTATGTGTGTTTGTGCGTCGTCTCTTCTTTGCGTCTCGTTCTGGCGGGGGCTGCGCTTAGATATATGGGGTGTACGTATACGTTATATGTTGTACGCTATACATTCACACTGATATTGCGCCAACATTGCGCCAATATTGCGCTATTGTGCCAATAGACCAAGCTATAAGCAAGTACGCTTCCACCGGTAGCTGAAAAAAAATGTAGCTGAAGCCGCGGTGAGAAGCTGGAGGACCGTGTAGGAGCATACCGTACTCAGACAAGAACGCTTTCAAGAATATGGCTGTTCAAGTTCTGACAAGCAGTGCACGCTTTTATAGCACCGTAAGAGCTAAACTCTTGGGCTGCTTTGGAATAGGAAATTAACCGACCATGCAATGCTTATTTCCCATGTACCGATTCGAGACTGAGCTAGATTACCGACATATATTATCCAATAAATTGTTCTGGTCTAGGATAACGTAGGCGTTAGATTTGTTCAACTGAGTTTAATAAGTTATGATGAATCTAAGAACGCAAGGAGCGCCGTATTTCGCCTCTACCACAATGCCATCAAGGCAGCGGTGATCAAACCCACGACTTCGAGTTCAGCACCATTGTAATACGCAGCCATTCCAAAGGGCCCGGGACACCATGCTGCGCTTGTAAGTTTTGAGCCAACAAGTTCATCGAATACCCAAAATCAACTTTTAAAGAAATAGAGAGAAATGGGGATGCAGCACAGATTTATGGAATCAGACATTTTCGGAAACTGAACACAATAGCATTCTTCCTATGAACCCGCTGTCATGTCATCCTCACGAGCGACAGTGGTTGACGGGGAAAGAATCATTCGAGCAATCAGAGCAGCGACATGTGTGAACAAAATGTAAGGAAAACAAACAAGAGCCTCGCAGTGACGCTGCAGGAGCGTTTTAGGGAAGAAGTCAATTTCACAAGCATCGTTTAGTCAAGCCAACAAAGCTGGCCGAGTTATGTACGAAACAAACAGAAGAAGAACCAGCGCGTACAAGAAAAGAAAGACAAATACTGCAGAGCGAGACGGAACAGTTCAATTTCGTAGCGCAAACAGACATGGTTCCATAGAGTTTCCGAACAAGACTCGAAATGCTATCGTTTTTTTTTTCTTCAAAGCAGTCGAAATAAAACGAGCCAAGATGCGAAGTACGGGAGAAGCAAGCCACTCAAGGAGTCTAGGATGAGACTCAACATGATTGGACGGTGGCGACGAGGCGACAATAAGGAAGCGACTGACGAGATTGGGAGAAAGAAGTTTATTTTCTGTTCGACAAAGGACTCGGAAAAAGAAGACGGTTTCTATCTGGTCGTCTCTATCAGCGCTTGACAATGAGAGAGAGATAGAGACAGAAGTATACTGCTAACGTTGACAGAGAGAAGTCGAGCGCATTTGAAAAGGGACGAGAAGAAGCACACAAGTTTGGCACGTTGTTTGCAAGTGGAAGCGGTGCGGAACGAGCATAGCCATTCGAATGACTTCGCTAGCGCACGCGGAAGCAGCATTTTCATGAACTACTAGGCCAGTAGCTCTATGCGATATCATAGAAGATGGCCACAAAGACAAGAAATCGCATTGTAAAAGTAGGCATCAGAGAAAATAAGAAGGTAACCATCCGGGATCTTCCTGCCATTTGTCTAGGGCTCGTTGAAAGGAACTGTTGAGCTAGATCGACAAGAATTGTCGAGGCATTAACTAAGAGATGCTGCAGGAGGACAGCGATGATAATGCCACTGATTTCAAGACCGCACAAAAAAATAATAATAAGACTAGGCATGCAGCGCGACAATGAAAGGCAGCGAGTTTAAAGCACGGTGTGCTCGAATAACTTGCTAAGTATCGTGAACTTATTTTTTTTCTATTTGCTTCGATAAGCAAAGTCGTGATTGCTGAACTAAGTGATTGAGGAGAGAAGTACTTCGAGCGAATTTTTCGAGTCACAATATGCGCAGTAATAAACCGAATTGTATCTCACAAGGCAACAAATGAGAACTGTTGTCGATTTGTGTGAAAATGGGAAGGGAAAATTGTCAGTTTTAAATTTATCATACCCGCCTAAGCAGCCTCAAATCGGGTATAAACTCACAAAATACAAATGCTTAAAAAAGAACTAATTTAAATATATACAGATTATTCTAGTTCACTCTGCTTTACTATTTGGGAACGTTACCACATCATTGTTTCGGCTGCCCGAAGTTTTAAGTTTAGATGGCGATGCGTATGCACTCTAAGAAAAAGACAAGTGTTTGGGGAGTATTTTTGGAAGACGACTAATCTTAATCTATTTCGCGCACTTTCTCTGTGTTATCAACGTGGTCCCGGCACTTCGTGAGCATATTATCAGTGTCACCTACCAAGCTTGATAGGAAATATAGAGTGGAGACAACCAAACTATAGACGTAGGAGTTGCGAGCGAGTGCTTATCACAATCATTGTTCTGTGGTAGAAATACTCCAAATAATAATCGTTTCGTTTACAGTATAGGTCCCTATTCTACGCAACGCATGTTGAGCGGAATGCCAACATGTTGCGCTGCTGAAGTTCGCGTGATCGTCGCCTACGTCTTAATTCATGTTCATCCGCCTGCTAATAAATCAATCATGTGATAACTAAAGGTGCCTATATTAAAAAAAGTACAGAATTTCTTCCAATAAGACCAAATCAGAATGACCTGAAAAGTTGTTTACAATATTTGAAACAGTGATGATGGTTGGGGTCTGACGTCCCAAAAGCCAGCAATATGATTATGAGGGACGTTGTATGGGAGGACTCCTGGAAATTTCGACTACCTGAGGTTCTTTAGCGTCCGCCTAAATTTAAGCACACGTACCTATTCGAATCGATCAAATATGGGGTCGGGCGGCCGGGATTAAATTTGGTGACCGTCGGGTTAGCATTCGAGCACCATAACTACTAGACAATCACGGCGGGTTGAAGTATTTTAGGTTCTGCGAGCATGTAAATTTTAAGTTCGCCTTTTTCTTCTACTGCTTATCAAACGACACAGAAAGACAGCACCAAAAACTTTGCCGCGTATTTCTGCGCTTTGCTGCAAAGGACGTCGAAAGACGATAGTCTTCTGCCTGATGGCAGCTGCGTGAGAAATTGCGCCATCTGGCAGTAATGTGAAGAAATAAAAGTTTTTTTAGAACAGCAGAGCTACTGGTAGGTGGCACCACCAGGTCGTTTTAGTTAAAGCCCCTGATCATTTGTAGTGAGGCTTAAGAAACACTCGCTGTTTTCGTAGCGTGGCATTGTCAGCTCAGCGTAATGAACTTCGGTCTTTATAATTGCATAACTATGCATTTTATAAATAAATATACACGCTGCCTAACACATAGTACTGATGCTGCGCCTGAAATATGCGTAATATTTGATTTTTCGCTGACAATGTTCACAGGTATGAAAACAGCCAACCACATCAAGACGAGTGGGCGTTGAGCAAGAGGTAAATGAATAGTTTAATAGAGAGACCGACAGTAGGAACGACAGACATGACCAAAATGTCTGCGTAGAAGTATCTCAAGAAAGACTATCGTCTTTACAATACTTAACAAGAATTACACGCAGCCAGGCTTGTTTGCTTTGCATGTGCGCATCAAGTAACATATATACTTAAGACGAACAGACGGATTGACACATAAGAAGAGTGACAAAAGTCAGACAGCATGGGCCGTGGTCCACACACTCAAATGGTTCACATAATTGATTGATTGATTGATTTGTGGGGTTTAATGTCCCAAAACCACCATTTGATTATGAGAGACGCCGTAGAGGAGGAGCTCCGGAAATTTCGGCCACCTGGGGTTCTTTAACGTGCACCCAAATCTGAGCACACGGGCCTGCAACATTTCCGCCTCCATGGGAAATGCAGTCACCGACGCCGGGATTCTATCCCGCGAGCTGCGGGTCAGCAGCCGAGTACCTGAGCCACTAGACCACCGGTGTTCACAAAATCTGTGATTTCCTTTTACACATTTCGCATGTACACAAAAACAGTGTAAAGATGATGGGTACCACTCACATATGCGGGAATTCGAACAGGCTTTAATGAACAGGTCTTTGTGAACAGCCGGGAGAGAACAGTCATGCGACATTCTGTGAAGGCAATATCCGAGACGTTGTAGTGCAGGGTTCCGAAAATTTCATCCACCTTGGGTTCTTTATTGTGCATGCACCCAAATCTAAACACACTGGCCTCAAGCAATTTGAACTTCATCGGAAATGCAGCCGGTGTGGTCGGGATTCCAACCCACGGCCTGTGGGTCAGCACTCGAGAGCCATAACCATTAGACCACCTGGGCGGGTTGACGCAGGTGGGAAACTATTTACGGTTCTTTTCAAACTTTTATGAATAAAAAAAAAACTAAGCTGCCCTATATCGTAGCAGACGCTAGCAAAACTTCTGACCATGACGCCGCCACGTCTAGATATTATTCATATTCAAATAACGCAGACGAAGAACGCACAGAAGTTTTTCCTGCTAAGCATTGCGTCACAGCGATTGCGAAACAACTTCCCAACACGCGCGCTGGCTTGCACTTCAGCGGGCCGCTTCCATTTCGCGCTCTCGAGGAGAGAGGGAGGAGGGAGGCAGAGAGCCATTGCGCAGTTCCCAAACCCCAAATCACTTTTAGATTGCATCGCTGAGGAACCCCGGCTTCGGTGGAGTGTAAGGCGAGGACAAAGCCGAGCACGAATCCTCTGCACGGCCTGTCAAATCCGTTCTAAAACACACATCCTCCATGCTGCCCCTCCTCTCGCTCTGTACACTCTCTCGGCTTAAACAAATCAGTCAGGAAACCAAGCTAAACACAAGACGTGCTGGCGATGAGACCCCCGCGACCGGATTGGTTTGTGCCGTCCACGACCCGGGCGCCCGTGTCGACAAGATCTCCGTTTGCCTCGTCAATCTCGACAGCACTCATGGTTGAAAGGAGCGCAGTTTTCTTGGCTTAGCTTTCACTTATTTTTTTTCTTTTTCTTTCCTTTTCACTACGGTCATCCTAGAGTCGGTTTTAAAGAGTGATGTTCTTTGTTCGTAGTCATTCTCTTCACACTACTCAGCCTTTTACATGTACTAGAAATACTGGCTGACGTGTTTTGCCTCTGTTTTGCGTACGTGAAACAACGACAGAAGCTAGTTCTTTCGACTACGTGTTTGAAGCGCGCTGAACGTTAGCGCTGCATGGATATCCGCTATCCTTGCATGCCATTGCAATTCATCATGGATCGCTTACTTCCAACGTTTTTGTGCGCCGGAAGTCAGAAGTTAAGCGATGTGCCAGTACAAGCGAGAGTTGCCGTGCGCCAGAAAATTAGGAGGGAAGCGAAGATTTCGCGCGTTCTCAGTGCTGTCAAGCTTACTTGGCATGTGCCACTGTTGCCACATGTGGCTACGTGGTTCCCGCGAAGAACGTGCGTTCCATAAATTTTATTTGGCTAAGATTTCGGCACACCTGGCTCTCCAGTGGTTAAACCTGCCATAACGGTTACACCGAAACCGAGAAAGCGTCCGTAAAACTGCGTCAACAATTTCTGTCCTGAACGCCAACATGTCTGACGGTTCCGCCTTATAAGCCAGTTTATAATAAGCACTACGGAATACCAAAGTACGATTGCAATAAACCATCCTCACGAATGGGTCATTCAGTGCAGTTCTACCACAGCAGTGGCAGTGATAAGCATCGGAACACTTCAAAAGAGAGAAGGTTTTGGGCACGTTGGTTATTCATCGTTCTTCACGAAACCAAACACACAAAACACGGGACAGAGAGATATCAGGACAAGCGCAGTTGATCAGTTGATAGTGACCAGTTTGTCCTGATCCCTTTCTGTCTCGAGTTTTGTGCTCTCTGTTTTATGAAGAGCATTGGAACACAGCTCGCCGAGGGTGCGGCTGCCTCAGGCAACGTCGTACAATAGCGAAGAGCAGCGCGTGAAGGAAAAGTGAAAGTGGGCGCAGCTTCGTTTTGGGCAGCGCTTCTGCACGTACAGCGCGGACGATCGACGCGCGCTCTCACGGCGGGCCACACGACAAGCGGCTAGCGAGCAGGCAGCGCACCCTTCTTGCGCACTCTCGCTAATTGTCGGCCTTGAGTAAATCAGTATTCCCAGGATGATCCGCAGGGGTGGCCCACGACTCGATTGTAATTCAGCGGGCGCCTGCGCTGAGCTAACCCCATGCGCTTTGCTTTATTTTTGGCTATTTTTCTGGGAGAGGAACCCAACGCCACCAACCTCTCCTAGACTTGGGAGTAAAGCAAACCAGCAATGAATGATGCAAGAGATAAAGAGAGAGAGAGAGAGAGAATGTAACGGGATCAGAGGAGACGCAAACCAACGGTACGTAAAAGACAATGGCGGCGAGATAAGATATCAAAAGCAACACGCCCTCACACGTGCCACTCCCTAGAAGGGTCAGCGCTCAGCCTCGTGTGCCTGCTAAGTTTTGTATATCACTCATTTATTTCTTTTCTACTTAATAATATCCTAATACAAGGGCCCAGTTAAGGGAGTTGTCAAGGGCCTTAGTATGGTCAGAAAATATTTAAAAAATGACGAGAACACGCACCAGAGCGGAGCGAATGCTTATCACATAACGTACGGTACGGTTTCAGTAGCACGAGAGTCACTACCGACGCATGGTGGCTGCATTCCTGAGTGATGGTGGTCAGTACGGAATGAACATCGCTTCCACAGTGGTGTATGCCACTAATGGCGGCTAAAAAAAGCTAATCACGTTCTGAAGCGAACATGCCGTTCGGGACGCACCGAACGTAACCTGCCCGGAACTGAGCACGCAGATGCATGTTAGAGCAGCAAAAAAATAGAGGAAGAAAGGGAGCCATTTGTTTTGGAACGTGCCGCGTTTTAGTGGCGCTGCGGTGCACGCGTGAAGGATCAGGAGGAAGCAAAGACAACGTAAATCAAAACAGCAGCTGGTGATGGTCCACGTGCGAGCATACGAGGCGCAATTATCTTGACGGACTCGCAGAAACAACACAGTTACGCTTTTAGGTGTACGAGAAAGGCTGCCGCGTAGGATCCTTGCAAAAGCTTTATGTTGGCACCACATGTGAGCATCGCATGTGCCAGAAACACACATAAATATCATGTGGGACATCGTTCGCCGTGGCTTCCTATGTGCCTTGACTATGGCAGGAACCGATGTGAATAGCGTGATTGATCGATATGTAAGGTTTAACGTCTCAAAAACACCATATGAGAGACGCCGTAGTGGAGGGCTCCGGAAATTTCGACCACCTTGGGTTCTTTAAGGTGCACCCAATTCTGAGCACACGAGCCTACAGCGTTTTCGCCTCCATCGAAAATACAGCCGCTGCAGCCGGGGTTCAATCTCGCGACCTGCGGGTCAGCAGCCGAGTACCTTAACCACTAGACCACCGCGGCATAGCGTAGTGTATACGAGTGCGCGGATCTATGTATTATGTGTTCATTAGTGTATATATTGCGAGCAGTGACCATCATGACCCAGAGCCTTGAGTAGCGTGTCAGGCGACAAGCCAGGCAAACAACTCCAGCTCTTCATTAACATACGTCGCTCCATCTCTCACTGTTTGTCATGAAAAACACTGTCTTCTGATTAGTAATTCCATCATTGGTGTATTGTCGATGATTTAAAGTTTTAACGTTCTTTTGAGGTCACTTGAATTCATCACTCTCTGAATCGACGGTATGTGAGCACAGGTCTTTCGCTAGAAAAATGTGCGCCCAGTGAGATCCCGAGAACAAAGGAACAGGCCAAAAGGCGAGCAGGCAACATACTTGAATACGAGCCTTAAAATGTATCTTGTACATTATCGCTGTGTTTACAAGTAGGTTCTGGTCGCAGCCCGCCCTACAGCTTCTTCTCACCCGGTGGGCTTCGTCTGTGAAGGGAGAAGGGCTACGGTAATGTGACAAGGAGGACGAAGAGTGCTCCCCTTGCGAGCGTATCGCTGTCAATGCGGCTGTCATTCCACCCTTTTCAATCAACCCAACTTTAAATGAACATATTTCATCTTAACAATAGATATATAGGAAGCGCAGATTCCACTACTTCGAGCAAAACTCGCTCACAGCAGAGCTGCTGGGGACCTGGCTGGTCTTGGCTTTGCCAAGCTTCCACCCTCTCACCTGCCTGGTTCCTTTACCTCGATTACTGTGACAGCACATGTGACTATTCTTACTCTTCTTTTCCTTCTTATTTTAGTAGGTTTTCTTATCTCTTTCTCTTCATCGGTATTTGTTTCATCATCTTTAGGTTATACCCCGCTGTCTTTCTGCCTTCCTTTCGAGGTATCTTTTCTCTCAACGACACACGCAAACCTCTACCATACAGCTTTGCTGTGAAACTTCATAGCGGATATGTGCCATGAAAACTGGACAAATTAAACAACTCACCATAGTGGTCTACTCTAAACAAACGATGGAACACACGGGTGGAAAACACCGATTAGGGACCACACCTTGCAGCTTCCCTTGTCTACCAGCTGTACAGTGCTTGGATGGTAATTGAGCTCGTGCCAGTTCATAAGAACGGTGATTATTTTCTTTCTGCGGCACATGGCAGACCTTGACCATATCAGCTCTCCTTTAAAATGCCAGCAACTTCAGACACAATTAAATAACTTATGCTGTACATGATCACCTTTACAATGGATGATATTCGTCACCATTGTCCATGAACAAACCAACTCTTACGAAGTAAACTGGCAAATGTTTTATACGAACGTGAAAGATAACAATTGGTATGGAAACTATTTTCAGACATCGTACTTTCGGAAGTCTCAAGGATATCGCGCAAGCGGTGATGTGTTTGTACTGTGGTGAATGACACATACGCGAGCTTCGAATGCACGGAATACATACACAATCCTGGATGACGGTGCAAGTCGACTGCCTAACCACACTATTTCCAGGCGAGTTCAACGAAGCCAGAGCAGAGACAGCGCTATAGGACGAATGCTCGTTCACATACAAGTATGTCACCCACTTCGTCCTGTCGACGGAAATGTCGTCCTTCCATGCAATGTTCTAGATGCGAATCGTCGCTATTGTTGTTGATGCTGGAGTTGAATACGCCCCTCTCCCACTGGTACACACACACACACACACACACACACACACACACACACACACACACACACACACACACACACACACACACACACACACACACACACACACACACACACACACACACACACACACACCGTCTTGGTTTCGTGAAGTGTCGCCAAGTGAGTGAGTTCACTAAGAGAGCCACAGCGCCTCAAAACTTCAACGAACACAAACCACGCTCTGAAGGGCACAGAGAAAAGACCTACCCACACGCCCGCTCGACTTCATCGTGTCACTGTGCACGCGTTCCTGTTTGTAACTTCGACGATGGTCTTCGCGGTTGAATGGAGGTTGCACTGAATACTACGCTGAAGAACCAAGTGAATCTATGGGATTGAGACAAGCGTGAAAAACGAAGCACCGCCAGAAGCGGAAGAAGCAGAGAAATATATATGTTTCGGTGGTGTATGATGCACTCCCATGCGTGTGACGGCGGCAACAGCACTGGGGAGGTTGCTACACGAAGTTTCTCAAGCTCGTTCCTCCGGTTCGTGTGAATGGCATCGCAGCCACATGCACCGCTCCTTCTCACGTGTCCGTGCTTGAAGAAAAACATGCAGCACCTTTCAGCCCACGCGGGGGCGGGAATCGTAGACGATAAAAAAGAGGGGAAGGGGTGGGTGGATTACCGTCTCTCCAAAGAAAGGTGGTCTGTCGACGTGTCGCTCAGAGTTTGGTACGATGCCCATTGTGGGGATGAAACGTTCTTTTTCGTTTTCGTTACCCTTTCGTCTCTCGTAGTATCGCCGTGTTGAACACAGACAATGAATGAAACCAGAAATCGGAGCGGTACTCGCACTATAAGCCGCGATTCTGCGAGAGTTTCGCATGGTTCAGTGTAAGCTGTAGTAGGAGAAAAGATGTCTTCAGAGGACGAATAGGTTTGTCTGTATACGTTCAAAACACGCGAAAACAGGAGTTAGAGTTCAACAAACTTCTGATAGATATGGTGGTAGCATGTGCGAAGGCGAAAACACGCTTTAGTGGGACATTGATCGGAGGATGTGGCTGTGGACGTATTGAATGCCCATTGCAGCTTTTAAAGCATTTTGTTTCATTGCATTCCTTTCTGTTAATTTCCTTCCCTTTTCGTTTGAAACGACATGGTATAGTGGCAGTTGATCAACATTGCAAAAGTTACCGACATAGTCATCCACATATACGAGAAAAATTACCTCATTGGTTTTGTTGGTATCCCCACTCAAAAGTACTAGCAAGATTGCGCGTGCAGTACTTGCTGCTAACGACAATAGTGGATGGATGAATGGATGGATGTATAACTCTATTGAGATCCCTCGGTGTGTGTGCTTAGTGCGCAGCGGACCGCTCCCACGTTGCAGTGGTTCTGATGATGTGCGCGAGGCTGCAGGCGCGATTTCCAGCTACGGTGACTGCGTTCGTACGGTCATGCAGTGCAAAAATGCTCAGGTGCAATGCTTCGGACGCACGCTGAAGAACAACTATCCTCAATTATTATCAGGTGACTTCCGTTACAGAATCTTTCGTAGCCTGTTGGCAGCAAAGAGATGAAGTCTTCGATCTAAGTTGAAGAGACACCAAAGGAAAAAACAGTTCTTATAGAGTATTAGTAAATTACAATTTCAGAATACCAAAGATGCCACTCTTGTTGTCAGAGCACGAAAAAATAAATGTGGGTAGTGACACCACATTGAAGTTCCAGAACCAAACGCCATCACATCATAGATCATGACAGCGTCCACGTGGCCATGCGCACCCTGCCATGGTGGTACAGCGGCTAAGGTACTTGGCTGCTCACCCGCAGGTCGCGGGATTGAATCCCAGCTGCGGCGGCTGCGTTTTCGGTGGAGGCGAAAATGCTATAGGCCCGTGTGCTTAGATTTGGGTGCACGTTTAAGAACATCGGGTGGTCCAAATCTCCGGAGCCGTCCACTACGGCGTCTCTCATAATCATATGGTGGTTTTCTGACGTCAAACCCCACATATCATCATCATCATCATCATCATCATCATCATCATCATCATCATCATCGTCGTCGTCGTCGTCGTCGTCGTCGTCGTCGTCGTCATTATCATCATCATGGTAATACGTAGTTCCTAACTGGTAAAAATGTAGTACGTTACCTCAGAGGGGTTCCCTAGGCCTTAAATACCAAGCTTAAGGAAATATAGTTAGGATAATAACACTAAATATACTCTGACATCCATGACGTCCCGCACGGAACATTTGGCGCGACATTTAACTATGAGAGTGACCTTGATTTTTTTATTGATTAATAGACATGTGATAACAGCATGAATTTGGTAGTGTGGATGTACAGCACAGACGCCCGCCCATGAAGACGGAGAAAGGTCTTCGTACGGTACGCGCTTCGTCCAAATCACCTGTCACGGCTTGCTTGTAGCAACATAGCAGCTGTCGAGAAACGATCCTTGTAAAAAGCAATGGAAATTTGCATACACTGTATGCTAGCCTCAAGCAGAAAAAAGCATAATATTTATTTGGGCGTTCGTCCAACACAGAATACCTAGGAAACTGATCTGAAAGTTTTAGGGGTGAAGCTCCTTATGGCGTGGCTTGGGCGTTTCTCGTATGTAACCACCAGTGGCACATACCCGAAATAGGTATAACACTTGACCTCCAAGGTGGTGCCAGTGAGAGATTTCTTCTGTGCGTTGTTTAACAATAAAAAATAGTGCTCAATGTACATGCCAATGGCTGCTAATGGGGAATGAGAGACATGAGCATTCGGCTTTTAGCCAACGCGCACGCTGCGATCCCCATTAGCAGCCATTGGCATGTACGTTGAGCACTATCGGACAAGAAAGGGATGCTACATTATACTCGCTGGGTGTAACCTCCTTAGCTTTAGAAAGGTTTAGCGAGCGTTGAGCCACAGTGCCATGAATACAATGAACTTGTATATACCATGAATGAACTCAAGGTGGTTAAAAATGAGAAGTAGATACGAAGCGCAAGCCGTAAGAAAGTAAAAGCCGAATTCTCCTGTCTCTCATTTCTCATTAGCAACCATTGGCATGTAAATTGAGCCCTATCTGACAGGGAAAGGTTGCTACGTTATACTCGCTGGGCGTAACCTCCTTGGTTTTCGAAAGGTTTAGCGAGCGTTTGGCCGCAGTGCCATGAATACAGTGAACTAGAATATACCATGAACTCGAGGTGGTTAAAGGTGGGAAGTGGACCCAAAGCGCAGGCCGTAAGAAAGTGTGCGTGTGCCACCTCTCGTTTAGTCCTTGGAATGTCCGCTGGATGGCGGTGCTTCTATATGGGGAATATATAATAAAAAGATGCGAGATGGTGGGACTTGGAGTGTTGAATAGAAGAACGAACGGACACACAAACAGATGCATGGATGGACGCATGAACGGACGCAGGGGCGGATGCATGAAAGAACGCAGGGACGGGCGCACAAACAGACGCATGGACGGTCACACAGACGGACGCATGGACGGACGAATGCTTCGCCCCACTCTCCATCATTCACTCCGTGGATATGCTGCCATTTTTTTCAGTACACCTGGATAGAGCCCTGCTGAGTGAACACTTATCAATTCAGCAGTTATGATCGATAAGCTAAAAAGGCCCAATTTTGCGTTCACCAAAATATCAGCAGACGTGATTTACGTTGAATGCGCACAAAAAGCTTCAATGAAACCACCAGGTTTTATTTATAAAATCACTTCAAATCATTTGCCTCTCTTAAATCTTGTACGCTTGCCTATGCGGTTGAAACACAAGAGGTGATTTCACCCACCGGCGTCAGCTGCAGTGCTGAGGTTGGATGGGGTATCTGCTTTAATCTTTATGCAAACGTAATTCAGCTTGATTTCATGTATATTTGCATTATAAACATTACGGAAATGGCCGATATTATTTGACCAAAGAAAAGAAAGCAAAGCCCAACTCACATACTATGTTGTCACAGCAAGCGACACGAAAGCCTTAAGCCTGTATTTGTAAAAATAACGTCTAAGAAAATAATTCATCATAAGGAATCATTTCAAGCAAGACTTATCAAGAACATAGCAGATGCGACAAGGTGATGGAGCGAAAGAGAAAAAAAAAAGTATTTGCAAAAAAGAGACTCCGCGAATTTGCAACCTGGGTGTGACTCACAAAGCTTTTTTTTTTTCTCTCGACAAGACAGGGAGAAATAGAGGTAAAAGGCAGGGAGATTAACAAAGCTTGTTTTCGGCAAGGGTTCCTTCACTCCCTTTTAGCTACCTCAGCTAATATGCCTAACGTCGCCATTAGCTGGAATGACGTTTTTCGAACAATGTTTGTGTAAGGGAGTGAATGGAGGCCATGGTTTACAAAAGAAAGAAAGAAAGAAAGAAAGAGAGAAAGAAAGAAAGAAAGAAAGAAAGAAAGAAAGAAAGAAGAAAGAAAGAAAGAAAGAAAGAAAGAAAGAAAGAAAGAAAGAAAGAAAGAACGGTATCCAATTCGCTTCATCTCGGACGGGCCCAGTACAAAGGAACATGTGACTCGTAATGTTTTTTGTACGGAGGAGAACGACTTGGACACGAAGATTTTGCTCTCATCGCTTCTCGACGTCCCAGAAGGCTTAGCGCTGGCTATAGGTCCGCCGCTCAGAAGCTTATTAGGTGCGTGTACGCCATTGGAGAGTCCTAACTCTTTACAGAAGCGAGAGAGAACTCGACAAAGGCGTAAATCAAACAAGGCGACCTCCTCCTGCGGCACTCTCGCAGCACACTATAGACACTACACACTCACCCCTTCCTGTGCGCTTCGGTACGGGTTGCTCTTTCATCATATGTTCGCACTATTTCTCTTCTTTTTTCTCTCTCACTGTGCTTGCGCTGAGACGCTTGGCAAGTATGTAGTATAGAATCAGACACGACGCCGGCGGCTCGGTACAACAGAGGAAAGCCTCACGCACGCAACAGAGCGACGCCGAAAAAGAGTAAAACCAAAAGAGCAACAGAAAAATAGCGAAGAAGGGTGTACGAAACGCGAGAGAAAAGGAAAAATGGAAGAAGACATTGCCGGAAAAGAAGAGGCAGCACACATGCTACTCCGGGGGAGAAGCATTTTGATTGGTGCTGGTTGCCGACCAATCATATTTCGGCCTTATGCATCCGTCTTCGGACGGAGAGATGGCGCGGAGCTCCATGTGGCCGCAGCAAAGAACGATGTAAACTGGTTCGTAGAGACAGACGCAAAGATGCACACACAAAAAGAATAAATATAAGCTACAGAAAAGGTTTGAAAGCAAGAAATTGGGAAGACGGGACGAAGAGAGAGAGAGAATGAGAAAAGAGGGGAACGGTGGGCTAAACAGAAAGAAGCTTGAGAGATCGACATGCGTCAGAAGCGGCGCCGAGCAACGAAGCGGCAGAGGAAGCAACGCAGCCCAAACCAGAACCCGCCTCGTTCTGGGCCTCCAAGAAAGTCTCTTTCGGCGAGATCCCGGCGGCATCGGTTCAGACTCTCTCAGTTTTTTTGTTTGTTTGTGTTTGTGCTGCGTTTGTTCGCCTGGTCTCTTCGTTACCGTAGCTGACGTCGCTGGTGCCGCGGCAAAGTTTTCGCGCGTATCATGCATTCGCTTGACGCCACCACCGCCGCTGCAGCATTTCTTCTAGTTTCGGCATTCGCTTGATCTTCTTTGGCGGCTGTGGTCTAGACTAGCGTTGTCGGTCACACAGGGCGGGTTAGGGGGTGCAGCGAAAGGCTCGGAACACCGTCATCTGCTACGAAGTACTGCTGACGAGCCAAATGAAAGAGAGAAATCGGGGCAAAGCTTAAGCAAGAGGGGCGGATGAAATATTACCTCACGCCTACCGTACACGCCAAAGTTCGCCTCCCAGTTCCATTTTTCGGCTTCTGCTACGATTTACGCCCGACGCATTGAGCAGAAACTCACGCGTGTCAGAAACAGCGCATAGTACCACGCATGTAACAACGCTGTAGAAAAAAACGGGGGGAGGGGGGAGGGAAGGAGACTTTATTGTTGCGAAATTATTACGGGTCGTAATGAGCGCTCCCATCAATGAGCATACTTTTCTTGTTTTAATTATTGTATCGTCCTTTTTTTTCTCGTTAAGGCACCTCAAAGACTTCACTTACGTTAAACAGTGTTGCGGGCCATTTCAACGCTTAATAATAATATCTGAGAGTCTTCGCCCCTTAACCACGATATGATAACGAGAGAAGCCGTAGTGGACAGCTCCGCAAATTTCGACCATCTGGTGTTCTTTAACGTGCATGGATATCGTACAGTACATAGACCTCTAGCATTTAACTAGCTGTTTACGGTTAAATACCGATGCCAACAGAATAACAGATATTAGCAACACCACAGGTGGTAACTTGATATGAAGCACTGGTGCTCGCGAGCGTTTAGCTCTTGACATTGCTCCATGAATCAACTTCAGTGGGCAGAACATTACTAAAATAAACGTTAAAACGAAGTGATGGCTGTATCATGGCAGTACATATGTAATGTTTATAAAACTGTATAGCCAGCACTCCAACCATAATTGCCGTTTCACAAACAATAGGGTATATTTGTTAATTAGTTCCGAGACTTGGCGTGGCTCTGTGGTAGAATACTTGATTGCCATGTAGAATACTGGGGTTCTATTCATGCTGGGACCCTGACATTCATTCTTTGCATTTATCGGGTCAACGCCGCCGATGTCAGCTTTTTCTTAACGCTTACGCGTTAAAGTGATCGATGTGTGTTCTCGCAGTTCAAGGGTAGATATAAAGTGTCTTATCATCCGTGGCGCATACCCGCATAACAGTGGCACATAACCGCCCGCGGTTATGTGCTTTGTGTGGCGGAATGTGTATGATGACGTACGCAACGGGATTTGGCATATTATTCGTGTCATGAATAGTGAGTCGCATTCGACAAACCATCTTACCCTCCTATACCATTTTAGGGGCGAAGCTTCTTATGGTGTGACTTGTACGTCCCCCCGTTGTCGGAGTGCGTAACATGTGGCGCATACCCGCATACCAGTGGCACGTCTCCGCCCTCGGTCACATATCTGCATGTCCACATGTTACGAAAAACGTAGCATGGCGTCGTTATCACGCTCTCGGTGTTAACAATGCGCTGACCGCAGAAATGTGGTGCATACTCTTGTTGGATAACATAACTTTAATGTTTCCGCACTGAAGGCTCTACAACGTCTGCCCTTGAATCGGGGCAGACACACAGTTTTCTTGCTTATTTCGGGCGAGAGTGTTCTTATCGCTGGCGCCCGTGTTTGGAGGCATCGCCGCGACGCGCAGGCGCAGAAGCGGCGCCGACCCGTTTCGCCACACTCTCATTTAGTCCTTGGATTGTACGGCGGATATCAGTACTTGCATATGATGAATATATGATAAAAAGAAGCGAGATGGCGGTACTTGAAGTGTTCACTAGATGGAAGGACGGACGCACGGATGGACAGACAGACAAGCCGACGGACAGACAGACACACAAACGGACGGACGAACAGACGCACGACGCACGCACAGACAGACGCACGGACGGACGCACAAACGGACGCATGAATGGGTGCACCTACAAATAGACTGACACACGGACGCACGAACGACGCATGAACGGGCTCACGTATGGACGGATGGCCGCACGGATGGAAGCATGGATGAATTGACGAATGCTTCGCGCCACTCATCATCACTCATTCCATGGATATGCTGTGATTTTTTGGTTCACCTCAAGTAAACGGGGTGATCACTAGAGCACCCAGACGTCGGCGGATATATATATATATATATATATATATATATATATATATATATATATATATATATATATATATATATATATATATATATATATATATATATATATATATATATATATATATAGATAGATAGATAGATAGATAATGCCCAAAGCGCCTGCAGTACGCAAATAAATGCTTTGGATTTAATAACGTGTCATCTTAAAGTGCGAAACAACACCCCAGCTTGTCACTGGGGTCTGCAAATATTCATTTCTGCTTTTCTGTTATAACATTCTTGACTGGGCATCGCGTAAGCAACGCACGGCACGTTAAGGTCGAGAACATACATTATCAGTTTTATGCACTCAATGGTATCGTCTATAGTGAAATGTAATTGTGAAGGAAGGTTTGTTGATTCTCGCCGAGTCCTGATTAATTTTTGTCCTTCCTCGTCACTCACAATATTTACCTTTTGTTGTAGGTTGGGCTTCTCCTACCTAAAACACAAGCAGAGGAGAAGCCGCCTTCTTGTTCGGAAAGGGGGGGAAGAGAAGAATCACGGTATCATAAAGTCTTCTTCGTGACCGTATAGAATGGAAAGGTTTCTTCTTTATAATTATGACGACTTCACACTAGTGGTGTGAAGCCTGAAGGAAGTGCATATATGGGGGGAGAGACTTTCTCTGTTTCTCGCATTTTTTTGTCGTTCTTCGTTTTCTTCCTCGGTCTAATTCTTTGTTTCTCTCTATTTTTCATTTTCTTTTTCTGTCTCGCTCTGTCTTTCTCTACCACGCTTTCGAGTGTTTCGATTTATTTCTCTCTCCATCCATATCTGCTATCATGCCGTTCCTATTCCATATAGTAATCTCTATTTTTCTCTTCCTCTCTATCTCTTGATTTTTGTTTCTTTCTTTCTCTCTCTTCCTTTCGCGTGTTTTACCTGGTCCACTTCGCCGAGCAAAATTTTAGTTTAACGCTCACCTGCGCGGCGCAGAGTAAGGAGGCTTGGCGGTTCTTTCGACCAGAAGCTTTTTGTTCGCGTTGGACGAATTACAGCTCAACCGTTAAAATCTGTGAAAGCGAAATTGATATACGTCGCTAATGACAACTGGTGATCTCGGCCCTACCTTTCTGGTAAGCCTGACTCTTCCAGGCGGTGCGAGTCAGAGATCGTGTGAATGCGTGGGGATTTTTCTTACAAAAATTCGCGCCTTGGATGAGGGTGTATAAAGCTGCATTGCACATACTTGCGGGAACTTATGTGTTATCTTTCAGAAAACAAATGTAGTGCCTAAGCACGCCACTAAACTCAGGCTTTGAGTGCCCTTAACTAAAAGGGACGCTACCTTTTTACGACTTAGAGATCAGTATACGCACCGGGTCTAGCTTGCTACATAAATCCCGGACATTTACATGTCAAGCATATCTTTTCCCAGTGAAGTTTTGTTTGTAGCAACAGCCACGAAATAAGCTACGAGGAAATACTAGATAACGTCCACTCTAATGGTTTCAAAAGCTTACCTTCCTACTTCTTCCATTCTTTGTTTATTCATTTTTTTTGAAAACCACAGAGATCAATATTTTTTGTCTCCCTCCACTGTTTGACACAGTGCCCAGACTTTAAAAAATCTAATAATGGGGATTGGTGACAAAAAATAGCTTTAGAAAAAAAGTTAAAGAAATATTAAAAAAAGATGTGCAAGGAAACTAAGCAGGTACATGCTACAAAACATTTACAATACAAAATGTAGACAAAGAGTTATTAAAAGAATAAAAGGAGGTAGGAGACGCCTAAAGTGCTCAGTGGGGGAAAAAAGTAGCAAAATAAGAAGTGACGTGAAAGTGTTCAAAGCGTTTTCAAAAATGGTAGCGATTGAAAAAAGAAAAAAGTTCACTTATTTCCGAGCCTCATCCATATGTATGCTATGGAAATGAAGCAGCTGTAAACAGGGAACTTTGTCTCCCTCGCCAGTCACGTGGGCCTCGCCGTTTCGTAACGCACGCTCTGTGGTTTTTCTCTTCTCGTATTTTTTTTGTAATATACAAATCGGAAATAAGCTTTCAGGATAGAAAAGAAAGAAAAGATAAAATAAACAACTTGAAGTGTTTTCGCGAAAAGGTCTACGAGGAGTAGCGACTACGACAGCGAGGAAACGAGTGCTTCAATCATTAAGCCGCGACTTTGCTTAACAATGTGTCAGCCCCGTTTGTGTCACTCAGTGCACAAGCATGCATGTTCGAGCTATCATCTTGGCTTAGGTTTCTGGAAAAAGTACTCAAGGCCATGATCATCTACTACTTTGGAAAAATCGAGAAAAAAGTGAAGCAAAGAGTGAGAAAGATGAGCACAAAAACAACAAGAAACAACATTTGCGCATGTTTCACTGAATCACGCAAGCCTGGGGCACAGCAGAGCTGGCTCGCACTCGGCTGGTCCTGGATTGAACAGGCACACATGCGTTCACACGCCGATTCACGAAGTGTTCACGTGACCACATCGTAAGTCACGAGTAACTGGCTCTAGGTATAGATCGGATTCGATTGGGTATCACTCAGAAATTGCAACACCAAGATGCTCAAATAATTGAAATATCTTTTCTTTCCTTGTTTATTTCACTTTCATCCTCTGTATCTATATTCAAGTTCTTTCTCTTTCTTCCATTTTTTGTTTACTTTCCTTCTTGATCTCTGCTTTTTCTGTGCCTTTTTTGTGTCCGTTTATTTCCACTAGTTTACATTCCTCTCGCTTTCCATTTTTCTATCCTTTCTTTCTCACCATTTCTCTTTCTTTATATCTGTGTACTCGTTGTCTGGATCGTCGGAGTTACTGCACTCCACGCCGGACAAACCGGCGCAACGGCAAAGCGCACGCTCGGCGCACGTGTTCGGGGAACGATGCAGAACACGAAGAAGAAGGCGAAGAGAGCACGCCAGCATAATGATGATTGTTTCTTACTTACATCATGAAACGGGCAAACGGCGGTTTCAAAGCCCTGCTATAAGCAAAAAAAAAAAAACAGCATATCCAGGGAGTGAATGGTGATTGGTGGGGCGAAGCGTTCGTCAGTCCGTCCGTGCTTTCTTCCGCCCATTCGTTCTTGCTTCCGTTCGTCCATGTGCCCATCCGTGTGCCCATCCATCCGTGTGCCCGTCCATCCGTGTGCCCGTCCATCCGTGTGACCGTCGGTGCATCCGTCCTTCCATGCGTCCCTCCATGCGTCCATCCATACGTCCGTTTTTCCGTCTGTCCATCCATCCGTCCGTGCGTATGTTCGTGCGGCCGCCCCTCTGTATATCTATCCATCCGTCCGTTCGTCTCTCTAGTGAACACTCCAAGTACAGCCATCTCACATCTTTTCATCGTGTATTCATCATATACAAGTGCCGCCATCCAGTGGACATTCTAAGGCCCGCTTTTTTGGGTATGGGCCACCAGTGGCTACATACACCATCGGAGGATGGACAGAGCCCAACCCTAAGGAGCTTCGCCCCTAAAACAGGGGTGGGGGGTCAGAAATCACCGATGGTTATGATATTACAGCCTAAATCAAATTTTGAGCGCAGCTTCGTGTCGAGAAAGAAGCCAACTGCGTTTGAAGTTTTGGCTTTCCGCAGGGTATCCACTACGCTATAGATCATAATTTCTGCGAACTAGGACAGCACCCGCTGCTCTATTATTCGTCTTTCTTCGGATAAGCGAGGTACCCGCTACCCACTTGTGAGGTATTATGTGCGCTTTTTTGATGCGGCATGGGGCACTTCGCAGTAGCTGGGAAGCAATGAACCACACGCTCGTCCACAATTAGCATCCCGTGAAGACTAATTATCGGTTACTTTTTCATGTCTATCGGTTACGATAGCGAACGCTAGAGTAGCGACGACGGCGACGGTGAAGACACTCAACACAAGAACGGGCACGTAAGAGCTGTGCTGTAAAAAGAATCCGTGTAAAGCTTATTGTTCAGTGATTTGCGTGAAGGCCATGTAATAATATCACCGTGGTAATAAAAACTGAATCCAAACGAGGTATACTACTGCAGTTCACATTGAGGAAAGTGCATGCGCATAGGGCCGTATAAAAAAATACCCAATCTCAATTTTCCAGTGAAGCGCGCGTCCTTTCACATTTTACCACAAAAATGATCTCGCGTCGAGATGCGCTTCTTCTGACAGTGACGCTAAATAAAAAAAAAAGCCTTCTCCGACCCAACTGTTTTATTGAACGCCAACCAACTTACCGAGGTATTGATTATTGAAAGTTTCGATTACGGATATTGAACGTTTCAAGCAACGCATATAGAACGTTGAGACCCGCTTCTATAGCTTACCATCTTCATTAAGATGCGGCCTTCGCAGCAGGAATCGAACCCGCGACATTAGGGTTAGCAGCCGAGCACTGCCATCACGGTACAACAACAGCGGACAATCACGCAGCATTCGTTCAGTTCACAAGCCCTCTCGCATACCTCGCAAATCTTTCGAGCCAGTCAGACTAGATATTGACGGGCGTAAATAATGCCTTCATTACAACCCCTTGAGACCGCCACATGCTATAATCTTGCTCTTATATGTGGTGAGTATAGACGTCTCAACTTTGCCATGAATTATGTATGCGACACGGATCTTCTCATTCACTCCACAGGATGACAGGGGGCGCGTGCTTGAAACGCACTTGCATCGTTGAAAAGCGATTGCGAGTTTTACGAGACGTACTAGACTAACACTTTTTTCCCTTTTCTTCTTTTTTGCGGAGGGCGAGATGACTGGTCTATATGCACCTTCAGGTTCACATAGGCCAGCCCGTACACTTAACCTCTGCTCGGCGACTATTCACAAGATGAAGGACCTTGCACACAGTCGGCACAAGCATTCGCTCTTCGAAGGTCGTTCGAATAAGTTACCGTTTCTTTTCGCGGTTTATTACAGCAGTGCCTTGTACATCGCGAAACGAATAAATGTCATATCACGTACTTTACGTGAAGTGCTTAAGACGCTCTGTACGTCATACACGGGACGAGGCTTTCAAGGAAAGCCGTTTATGACCGATGACACTTTTTGTTGAGTACTACAGACAGCCTTCACTCGCTTTTACGTTGTAATTTTGTCGCTGAATTTAATTTATGTTTTTTCCCTAGCAACGCCAGATGTATATAAAAGCGGGATACGTTGAGGCGTTCAAGCGTCGCCGTGTGTAGACAAGGGCATGCTGACAATACCTTCGAAGACAAAGCAGACACACACAAAATTCAGCAAAACTGAGAACACGTAAACTATATAGCAGAAACTACAGTACACAGACGCTCCTATACGCACGACACGCAACGAATTGGTGGAGCACACAACAGGCCAGCAGACGTGCGACTCGCTAGCCGAGCGCGGCTCCGCACACTATAGCGCTCGTAAACCGAGAGCAAAAACGAACCCTTCTCTTTCATATGCACATTAGGGCTCCTCGCCCGCCGGTGGTCCCGGGGCTGCTGCCTCTCTTCTTCTGCGTGCGCTTACGTCGCGCAAGGCTTTCGCCGCAGTACGAGCCCGCCGATGGCTACAGCGGACCGCTTCGCATTCACACGTGACGTACAGAGAAGGATCGCGCATTTTGTTGCCATTTTCCACCGCGGTTTGTTCGCTCCCGCGCCATTGCGTGGCGCTTACGCGACGTGGTTCTGTGCGTGTGCATGCCTCAAATCTGCCACACACACACACACAGACGAACGAGAACGGGCCAACCAAGCGGCGCGAATCCCAGCTTGCGCGAGCCTATACCACCTCCTCCCCACCGCCTCCTCCCTTGCGAACTCGAACGCAGATCCGTAGGTTCTCGTTCCGGTGCGAGACACAAACGATTAGAACTCTATCATGAACTGGCGATTGATTCACAGCGACAAACGGCAACAACACCGCGGGTTGGAAGGACCTTTCACGCGATACGCATGGGCGTATATGCCAACTGGCTCTCTCCCCTTGCACGCGCTTTTGCAGACGACAAAAGAATGGAGGGGGTGGGTGGTAAGGGGAAAACGCGTATGAAAGCTCAGACGACGAAGCTGCTTAGCATCAAAATGGCGTTGACAAACGTCGCGTTGAACGCTGTACGACCCACCGTTGTCGCGCTCAGAGAGAGAGAGAGAGAAAAGAAAAAAAAAAAGCTAGGGAGGTAGGTGTCAGGCAACGCCTTTGGCAAACATTGCGCAGCAGGGCAACCAGCATGCGTGAGGGATAGGTGCGTGCAGAACCCACAAAACGGCACGACGTAAGCGTCTCGTTTTCGAGCCTCCCCTCCTGCCGCGTTGGCTGCTACGGCTGCCGGTATAGGTACGGGGTGAAATAGTCGGTGCAGATAAAGGGGAGAAACGTACAGACGAAGGAGAGGAGCCTCAAAGAACAGCAAACCTCAGTGGGGGGTTAGAAAAACGCATAACCATAGCGAATTCTAATCCGCGGTTTTGGGCCGTGCGCGAGTTCATATGTATAGACAGCGCGGATCCACCACTTTATGCGTGGCGCGAAGGAAGACACTCCCGAGCTTCTCTCCTCCTTCCCCTCTTCAGAGGCACTGTCACATTTCAGAGTGAAGGGAGAGGGTGAGGTGAAGCTGGGAACACTCGGCAGAGTTCATAACTCCGCCCCGAGACAGCCCTCTGAGGCACAGAGAACGTACACGATTTACGCAGGGCGTTCATGAATTTCTCCTCCCTCTCGATAACTCACTCTCATTTGACAGCGTAGCGCTGAACGTGTTTGATAACGAATCTAGGCCCATCTCTCGTATATCGCTGGTGATATTAGAACCGAGTAGTTCAACGGTCTGTTATGCAGTGAAACGAGAAAAAGATTACAACTTTGTAAGAATTCATAAGAGTAAAACAAAATATTAAAAATACGCATTTCATCAGTATAGGTATAGGTAAATGTACGTATTTCATCAAGTATAGGTCTCTTGCCATCAAGGTGGTAGAAGCCCATAATTTTAGCTCTCTGACCATAACTCTGTAATGTCATAGTGGCGAAAAAATGGCATGGATGAGTTGAAAGACACCAAAAACACTAACGATAGCGTTGCCTGTGTCTTTCTACCTGTCCGTTTCATCAATACGATGTTGCATAGCTATAACCAAAACCAACTATAGCCCAGCTGCCTGCCCTCTCCTTCAGCTCGTGCTCAGCTGAACAAAAGAACAGAAAGGAGGAAGGCGTACTAATGAGCAGATACGCGAAAATCATCGGAAGCTGACAACTGGTAATCGTGTTGCGAAAGAAAGTCTTTTATACATGCTTACTGACACACAACAAAGTGGCAAACCAAGTCAATTGGATATATAAATATGGGTTGCAAGCGCAACTAGCGATATTTATAGCGCGAGAACAGAACGACGACAAAGGAACAAGGAGGAGACGAGCGCTCCCTTTGTCGTCGTTCTGTTCTCGCGCTATAACTATCGTCATTTCATACCAACTAGCCCAAACTGCCACACTTCTACGCAACTATCGGCAGGGAAGCATGTAAGGCGACGAGAGGCTTGTCGCTGTGCGTTCGAAGACGATGTTTGATTGATTGATATGTGGGGTTTAACGTCCCAAAACCGCCATATGATTATGAGAGACGCCGTGGTGGAGGGCACCGAAAATTTCGACCACATGGAGTTCTTTAATGTGCGCCCAAATCTGAGCACACGGGCCCAGAGCATTTACGCCTCAATTTTCAAAAAAAAAATCAATATTTCTGTTAATTTTCTTTTCGCCAGTATTTATTTATATACATTCATTTTTTTTGGTAGGCTCCCCGAATCTTGGCCGACCCACCACGAGTTTAGGATCCACATCTACATCCATCGGAAAGGCAGCCGCCGTAGCCGGGATTCGATCCCGCGACTTGCGGGTCACTAGCCGAGTACCTTAGCCACTAGACCACCGCAGCGGGGCAGTTCGAAGACGATGTAAGAATCAAAGAAGCTAAATCAAAGAAGATAGATAGATAGATAGATAGATAGATAGATAGATAGATAGATAGATAGATAGATAGATAGATAGATAGATAGATAGATAGATAGATAGATAGATAGATAGATAGATAGATAGATAGATAGATAGATCCGGCGTGCCAGGTGCAACACCACGTGGCCGGGGCGTGCACTGCAAGCGTTTTGAGTGTCCGTGAAGTGGAGACTATCGGTTTCCAAGTGCCCTCTTCGCGGTAAAGAAGTAAAAGAGGCGGAAGAAGAGTCTGTGGCGGGACCTTTTCTCCGAACTCCTTTTCGAATGTAAATACTGGGACGAGAGCACGTCCTCCAGCCGAATCAAAGAAGGCGTACAGGTCCGCCTCAAACACAGTGCCTCCCCCGGGGGCTAGGTGGGAATTTTGCATACGTTTTCAATCGGGTGTATCACACCGCTGCCCGCATGTGTACAGCTGAAGCTGCTGGACAAGCTTGCCGTTTTCGAGAAACGCTCTTGGAGCGATGTTTACCGCAGCAATAGCGCATTGCTTACTTCTTTTTTTTTTCCTTTGTGACTTGGGGACGAGAACCGGCAGAAACCACAAGAAACAACGCGAGTTCACGGCGAGGTAGGTGGCATTTTTTTTTTTCACATGTGGAAGAAGACGTGACCTCGGCGTGAGGGGTCACGTAGAGGAGGACATGGGAGAGAGCATGCTTGGGAGACGAATAGCAGATTGCATTCGGTTTCGGAAATTCCGAAATCCGCGCTTGACCCGCTCCACATATATGCGTGATCATTGTTATGCTGATGACCACAGGTCTACTCTTACCAACGCTCGTGGAGCGTCACGTTTCACTCTGGTTTCTCCCCAAGCAGCTTCGCGAGCAGGCAGACGTGGCACTCCGGTGCGATGGTAGATTGAATAAAGAGAGAGAGAAAAAATGAAACGCAGCTTTCGAAATTTGCAGTTCTCTAAAGGAGACTGCTAGGTTCTTATCGGGAGCGTCAGGTGTCAGGCGAGACATGGAGACAGGCCCTTGAGCCATTGAGGTGACCTTGCAAGGTGGTCAAAGGTAGGCCCAGTCAGCTTGCAACTAGGCTATTTGGTGTATGTTTTATACTTATTGTAAGAACGCAATGACGCCGACCAGCTAGAAAACCGAACGTCGATAGACATTTCCTTCAGGACGCGTGAACTGTTTCCTGAGCTGAAGCTTTTGGAGGGGAATGCCGAGACGATCTGGAAACACGGAATGCAAACATAGTTAATCTGTAAACGTATACGAGCAGGGCAAGATCGTTTGATAAAGGTAGATTACCCAGGTCTGGCTTCGAGCTGTCTTCACGACATCCGCTTGAGAGGGAAGGCTGACCAGCCAATCTCTATCGCTTCAGCCATAGATCTTTCCAATACTAACTTTTCCACTCTCTACACGAATCAATTAACTTGTGAATCTGTCATCCATGTTTTACTGTGTCAATGGGCAAGCTACCCAAACGAAAAAGAGAAAGTGGTTAAGAGTCGAAAGCTCGGTCTGGCGTAAAGTTTTCTTTTTCCGCTCGGGCATGTATGAGCCTGAGCTATTTAAAAATTATAACTGCAGGGAGAAGGGGGGAGGGCGTATCTAAATACATTAACGCAGAATGTTCAGCAGTTCCTTGTTTGGAAGTTATCTGTTCACCATAGTATGCCTGCTTAGTTTGTTTTTTCTGTAATTTGTCTGACAGCCTTCGCGAAGTAGCTGCAGTTATGAAATGGCTAGAAAGTGTTTCAAGTGCTAATTACCTAATCTGCTTACGATCACGTATCACTCAACCACGGTGCCTCTCAGCTTCAGCGAAAAGGGTGCTCGGGTTAACCCTATTCATTAGCGCCAGAAGCCACACGCACGTTAAAGTAATCGGTATCATTTATAAGTAAAGTGAAGGCTCCTCTCGGTTTCAGTGCACTCCAACGTGGGTGCGGAGTCTTCGTTTAACTCTATAAGCAACGGTCTTCCGTCAAGATGCCTCGCCTAGGCCTTACAACGGTAGTTGCTGCGTCCGCTACAAAAGTTACCACGATTACCGAGAGCCTTTCTTTTATCGATACATAAGGGTCTTCGCGTCCCAACGCGCTTTGGTTAGATTAGGGCTACGGTATTTGCATGTCTCCAGTAGGCAGAGGAAAACATATATGAAATGGAGCCCCTCTATAAAACAAGGTCATGTAATTGTAAAATCGCTCTGCTATTGCATCTGCGCTCTGCATGTCATTAATAATAATAGAATGATTTAACATGCACATTATGGTGAGGACCGTTGACAATACCTGCCGTTAAATCAGGGTGTATATTTTCAACGCACCAAGCTGTTTAATATTGGAATAGTGCCGTTGCCGTCTGAGGAGGTGTGCGCCACGGGAAGTGAGTATGCGCAAAACCTGCTCCCAGCACAACATAAGCTTGCATAGTACAGCGTAGAAAAGTAGTAGGAAATGGAAGTGAGGTGGAGTGATGCAATGGGGAAGAAGTAGAAAAGAAGGAAGGAGGAGGGAAAGGCATGACATAGCTTGGCATTGTATAGTTCTACAAGGGTATGAGAAAAGGAAGAAGAGGTCAGATGTAAGACGAGGAGGGTGTAAAGAGCAGGTGAGAGGGTAAGCCATAGCATAGCCATGAACAGCACAATGTACAGGAAGGAGTGCGAAATAAATGAAGTTCGGGGGGATGAATGTGAGGGCTAGGAAGGAAGAAAATAGGAGGAAAAGAACGGCAATGAGGTTAACCAGTATAGGCAGCCGGTTTGTTACCCTGCGTATGGGAGGGGGATGGAGGAGATGAAAGATAGAGATAAGATAGGGGGTGAGAAAGGAGGAGAGGGGACAATATTGATTGAGATAAAGAAACGAATGATGAAGAAAAAAGATGTAGGAAGAGTAAAAGAAAGAAAGATGAGGAAGGAGAAGTATGTGATAAAAAGATATGATGCAATAACTCAAATGTGTGTTCGCAAGAGAGAAATATATATCTGATCAGGAAAGGCAGGGAGGTCAACTGGAAGGCAAGTATCTGGTTTGCTACCCTGCACTGGGGAAGGGGTATGCAAACACAGAGAAATGAGGAAGGGGGTGTTACTCGTCCACCATCTCCAATGTTTACTCAGATTTCACAGGCGCTTGGCTAGACTTTATATCTTTTTTCTTTTGTCAACACTTTTGCAATCAATGTGCCTTCTCACATGATCTACGGTTACGTTCCATCCTAGTCTCTCCGGTACTCCTTAGTTTATTCCCGATAATCTAGTAAGATCAGCAGCAAATCACGTTGTGCACCCGATGTTTGGACACGTCTGATACGCTTAGTTTTTGCGCGAGCCAAGAGCAAAAGTAGCACACGTTGTGGCAGTTCCGCACCCACCAACGGACGAACGGATATCGGGACATAGTCCTACGCGTCAGTGCGTAGTTTGCCGGGATAGGGCGCGGCTAGCAAAGAAGGTGGTGGGGGGGGGGGGGGAACGGGGGTGATTTCGCCGTAGAGGCGCCGAGGGTGGGCTACTGGGAGCGTGGCAGCGGCTGTCACTGACGTCGAAACAGATGGCGCTTTCTACCGACATGCGCTCGCTATCTCTCCACCTACTAGCGCCCTCGAAGCGCCAGCGAGGAGCCCGCCTATATGTACGGCTGCTGGCGGCAGCAGCGACGGCCGGCCGGCCGGGCGGACCGAGTGACTGCCAGCGTTGAACTGCCTTGCGCGTGGTTCCCCCGGACGACGCCGGCTAGTCACCGAAGGAGCTGTCGTATCCTCCTCCACGTCTAATGAGGGGGCCGGACCGCGGGCGAAACCGCATGAAAGATGGCCGCCGCCAGACGCCGCGCCGAACGAGGCCCGTTCCGTCCCGTTCCATGCTGGCACGCGCCCACCACTATGATCTCGCGGCCTCGTTATTTTGCTTGCGGGGATACACTGCTGTATCCCCGCTCCCTCCATTTAGCGAACGACGACGCCAAATGCGCCGTTAACTCGAGGTCCCATTCGCCCGCTGTACGACAGAAGCAGCACGCCCACGCCGACGTGGTTCCGTGGTTATAAGTTTCCTACAAGAAAAAGCTGCACTGTCCTTAATGGTGAAGAAATGCAAAAAAAAAGAAAAGCGACGCAAGAAAATATTTAATGCACAAAAAACGAGCGTTGCGTGTAGATTAAAGAACGCCGCGGGGTATGCACCGCCTTTCTGTTGATGTGTTCAGTGGCGGCTGTTATCGAGAGTATGAACATTAGTTTGAACTAATTACTTTCTTGTGTCATATCTTTCGCGCGATTCTTAACAAATCATGAAATAATACGGACTCTCCTCGCGTTTAGTTTAGGTAACCTTATACTTTTTGCATGTGTGTTAGACAAGACACGTTGCGATATAAACATACCTATAACGATGAAAAGTGCGCGTACCCTGCGTAGTTGTTTCAAAATCTTCATGCATAACGTGGTATCTTTGTGTGCTCAGTCTCCTGACGGTCAACAAATTCGAACGCTGCATTCGTACGTGGAAAACCACATTACACTCTCCCGATCTGTTCCGCGGTAACAATGGTTGTGTATGCCAGCTCCCCAGTGACGCAGTGAAGTCCTCGCACGTTCACTAATCAATGGACTTCTAGGAAAACAAACGTTAGCGAACGAATGTCTATTTTAATCTGACATTTGCAATAAGGTCTTGCATTCGTAGCTTGCAATGTTTACTGAGGTATCGGGGCAACATTTACCTATAGAACAGTACACCTTACATGTGCTTGACTATAAGCCCATTAATGAATCAACCTCCTCCCAGCCTATCTCTCAATTTATTCTCTTTCTTCCTCCACTGAATCAAGTATGGTGCAAGCCTTCCTTTCCTTCTGTCTATGTATGACCGGTCTGCATATATGCAGACTTTAGCTTAGTTTAGCCAACTCACGTTTGCATTTTCTGAGCCTTATATTTTTCTTGTCTCGAAGTATTGAAGAAAATGGTAGCCTTATATGCAAAAAAAAAAAGCATAAGCTTCAAAGGGTTACAAAATAGCTTAGCTTCTATCGGCTAAAATACACATATGTTAGATTTCCGATTGCAGCTTGCACCGGCAGGTATGGAGGCACTTATGAAAGAACTCACTCGTTTGTGTGGGATGCGGAATCACAATCCAATGGAAACCTTACGCGGGGAACCACCACAGCCGCAACCTGCAAGAAACAAAAGTCTATCAATGGATACATCTTATTGTGCGTAAGCAATCATGCGGTCTAACATTATATGTTCCCATGACTCACTCGAAACTTCAAAGCTACAGTTACAAATTCACCATCGATCCTATAGCTCGACCACGGCATCAACACACATCTTCGAGCACAAACGCACAGAGCACAAACGCAAAAACGCACTTTCAATTTCTCGATTGGAATTCATCTCGAACTAGCATTTCATTAACGCGAAGCTTCTTTGCCTCAAAATCCTTAATTATTTCATTCAGCTAATGGCAGGTATTCGAGCTAACTGTAAGGTATTCACCACTAAAAAAAAAAAAAGTTGGGTGTGTGGAAACCTACAGACGTGAAGTGCTGCCGGTTTCGCTTCATCATTTCTATGTCTTCATCACTAACTTTTTGAGGTTGTGATTCATTCATTATTTATTTATTCAGTGTTAATTTTTCCTCTTTTCATTTCATTATCCTCCCACTTAAGGAGGGGGGAGGGAAATCAAACTCACGAGTTCACCATGATTGTTACACGAATGCGTCTGTAATGGCGCTGCTTGCGCTCTGCAGTGTTAGCGAGAAGCAGGGGTTTTCGCACGGGCTGTTCGAGTTATAATGACACACTCGAACCTAGCCCCTGCCCACCTCACGCATTTTTTTTTCACACGCACGCGTACTACGTCCGAATCTTTCCCGCTCACTCTCTCGCACACAGAGAAATCGGCTCCACCCCGCTACAGCGTTCACACACCATCGAATCCACTCGCGGCCAGATGTATTCACCGCAGATGTCCGCATATGAATGCGCGGCACGATGTCTACTCGTGAAACGAATCGCGTTTTTTGCTTTCTTTTTTTTTTTTTTGCACACGACCATAGGCGCATAGCTTCCGGCCGAAGACGCCGCCTAGCGGCCGTTTCAGCGTATACTCATCCCTGCAGTGTCACACACCCTTCACAGATTGTTTTCTTTTGTGTGTTCCTGTTCTCTATAGCTTACCGCCGCACCACAAACACCCGGATGTGTGTGCCCTCGTCCGTGTGACTGTATCGGGAGCGGACCATAATTATTTTAACGACGCCCCCGGCATGATTAGAATGCCATTACCGCAGGATCGCCTTTCGATGGAGACAAGAGAGAGTGTGACAGCTTTTGTTTCTGGGCTACGTTTTCTTTGATTTTACTATTACTATTTTTTGAGTATCGCGCAAGGGCGGCATTGTACGCAGTTTAGCCGGCTTGGACCGCGCACGCTGTGCCGAGAAACAACAAAGGTAAGAAACCAATTCGCAAGCACTCACAAAGATGCGAGTGACTCCTATCTTTTCCCTAATTAAGGGAACGTCAGGGGAGAGGGAAGGGGACAACCGCAATTTGCATCCAATGAACCTCCGTGGCTAAATATAAAGACCCGGTGAGAGTTGGCTGCTTTTTGTTTTCTTTCCATTCATCTGTCTAGTATAAAGGCATTGGCAGGAAGCTGCTGTGGTTTGCAGCGGTAATTCTTGGGTGCACACGCGAAGCATGCGGACGACGCACGCTTATCTTTTGTTTTCAGCTCTGTGATTTATATATGCATTTCTATTCATTTTATTCTTGCGTCCACAGCTATTGTTTTAGAGTTCTCGCACTCTGAGCTCAGTGGTGAAGGCATGCACACGCTTAATCAGGTGCCGCCTAATGCACTGGATATAGGCAGGAAACCGGACATTTTTCGTCTGGGTTCCTGGATATAGCTAGCATTTAACTAAGACCTGACCAAGAGTGCACTTGTTGCTCAAGCTTCAGTTCCGTTCATTTTCTTCCATCTCACTTTTTCTGGAGTGTGTTCAGAGTGCTGTAGAGGCGCCCGTTTCTGCGTTCAGTGGCGTCACCATCACCGTAGCTGATAAAGCGAACGAAGACGAAAGGGAGAGAACGCAGAGTTTGTCGATATCACGAGGTACTTGCCTCTAACCTCGCTTTAGTACTCCGACACTCGCGCTGGCCCCTCGGTCGACGGTTGTACGCCTGCGATAGCTGGCACATGCACTGTGCAGAAGTGTGGCCGGGGGTGGCACAACGGGCTTGTGCACCCCCGATATATACTTTTTTTTTTGCCATGGCATAAGATAGCGGGTAATGGCCATTGCAAGGGGGTGTCCCCCTGAAATAAAAAAGGTAGCACCCCCCCCCCTCCCTCCCTCCTAAATAAATTCTGGCTGCGCCCCTGGCACTGTGGCTCGCTTCGCTTGTTGTAACGGCCAGCGTTTAACTCCATTCGCGACGCGTATACAATGCACAGAGGGGTGTGTGTAGCCCTTGAGCGCCGTCACAATTTCGCTTAGTTCGCGAGGATATGCAAAGATGGTAAGCTCAGCACTCAATGGCTGGCAATTTCTGTGACAAGATGTAACGAATGTAATGTACTACCGCTGCCCAATCGTAGCAGACAACTGCTGAACGTTTGCTGACTGTTGTTTCGTCGCAAATGAGCTTCAAGCCACGCGCAGCCAAACGGAATGTAAAGTGTGAAGACTAGGCAAATCCACGTACTACCCATGTTTTCCCATGTTCGCTGAAGCGCCATGCATTGCAGCTCCCATAGACACTAGCGCCAGAGTTCCCTCTAGCGTATACACGGGAAACATTATGGTGATGACGCCCTCGTGTGACGGTACGTCACGTTACGTCACATTGAAGTAATCATGACATCCTCTTGATGTCCCTAATTTCAGTGATTGTAACGTTATCATGACATCATCACGCGAGCATGATTTCTTGATTCACTCGTTTCACGACGAATTTCACGTATGATGAGGCATCTAAGGGTTTCTACTTAATAAGGCTTGGCACCTTGTTGGCCTTGGTGTACGAGGTAAGTCCTGACGGCTCATCTTCACCCCATCGCAACACCCTCGTGGCGTGTCCTCGTGTTTTTTTTTTAGTTTGTATGAGAGAACGGTCATTGCGAGGTAGTGAAAACTTTCGCGAAGGGCTTGTGTATCTGTAGTACGATATAGGGAGAGCAGGCTATTCAACGAAGCATACAAAACTCACATATATTAGACATAAAAAACGAAGAAATGAAAGCTAGAACGAACCCGGAGTTGTGCCTCCGTCGGTGTCACGGTACTGTGCGCTTTGTGTGACTAGCTCCTTAGTGGTTCGGAGCCACATCTAAATGAGTACCGATGCGCTACTATGGTGCGGACGTGTGCCTATATGTACGGTCGGGTGAAGATCATTCGCAGCAGTGATATTGTCGATTTTGGAGTGGAAAGCGAAGTTTCACGTTGAAAAGGGTGCCAAAATAGCCAGGGCTGCGCGCAACACACAGCACAGTCGCTGTGGTAGATGGTGGAGCAACCTTTGTAGAGTCCGTTGTAAAATCTCTCGGGGGAGACTATATACAAGCACCCACTATGTCATAAATCATCATATTGGAAAATAAGGAAGTACCCACTATACATGTCATTATTCATCATTCTGCGGAGAAGTGACGTATACGCACTGTACATCTTCAAAGCGCAATTTGAACTTCGTTGATGTTGAACCTGATGACGATGAGTAATTAGGGGAGAGCTCTTCGTAAGGGGGGGGGGGGAGCTTTAAACGACCCAGTCATTGCGCAATTCGCATTGCGTGACACCCTGTATTTTTTAATTTACAATTCTACTACGTTAAATATTACATACTTTAACTTTATCCTCTGCCCGAAATAACGGCGGTATAAAAAGGCGGCGAACAACTTCACTACTGAAATATAAGCTGTTGTGATTTTATTGTAGCTTTCACCGTAAAATAGCATGTAAATTGTTTCCAGATGATTTGATTGATTGATATGTGGTGTTTAACGTCCGAAAACCACCATATGATTATGAGAGATGCCGTAGTGGAGGGCTCCGGAAATTTCGACCTCCGGGGGTTCTTTAACGTGCACCCAAATCTGAGCACATGGGCCTACAACATTTCCGCCTCCATCCAAAATGCAGCCGCCGTATATATTTGTGACGTACACTGTCAGATAGTTTGGTGTCATTCCGTGATGTTTTTTTTTACGGCAAGGGTTCCCGACGCCGACGGTTATCGCGTTAAAAGGCCTTCTTTCGCTTTGAAAATTGCAACTGAAGATCTTACATCAAAACAGACGCGTTCAACTATTGCGCAAAGTTAAGAGCGAATGTGAGCTACAGACACGCCCAAGTCCAAAGGCTAGCTCAATCCGACAATATCTATTCGATGTCCATGTCTGTTAATCACTGACGGATTTATGTTCCTCGAAGGTACTGGATTCACCGATTGGTCACTGCTTTTGAACTATGTACTTAGAGTTCTGCCCCAATTTTAAATGAAACTTATCCTCCTCTTCCACAAACAATCATGCAATGATTTCAACGCAACCAATGCAACTGAAAATAACACTGTGCATCTTTCACCAAACTGCACGGGCCAAAACTTCCAAGATAGATCCCACCCAAGGCAATACGTTCGGTCTGGCTCCCAGCCCATTCGTACACCACGGGACCCATATATATACCTCCAAGTGGGGACGGTCATCGTTTAGGGCTGTTTAACGTGCTCCGGGAAGTACAGGGGACGGGTATCTCGGACAGAACCCCGAGAGGTGGTCAAACAATGGTCGTCTCTCATCTCATCACTCATACGGATCCCGATACAGCCGCCAGCAGTCACCGCCGCTCTTTTGTGGCTTCCGCGACACACGCAGACACGCACACAGGAGCTTGGTGCTCAGAGAACGCAAAAAAAAAAGTAACGAGAGGTAAAAATCAACAGAGCACTGGGAGGAGAGGGGTCATCACGGCACAGTGGCCGACGCTTCTGCTGCTCCAGGCACTGGAGCATTTGTTTGCGCTGAGCCACTGCGGGCGTCCGCCGCTTCCTTTTTTGCGGGGTGGACCAGTGGCCAGTGTAGCTCTTTCACGGCCCGCGCGAAGAAGAGAGGACGTAAACAGATGGAGGCGGTCCGGATGTGGATGGCTTCCCTGAAGAGGAAATTAAACACCCCGAGAGCGTCCATTTCCTTACCCGCTATGGGGATATATATATATATAGGGAAGAGGGTGATCACCGCGTCGGCCCTGGTCAGCCCGGTCTACTAGGCTGCCTTGCCCTTGCGGCCCGCTCTGGTGTGGATGGGTTGACCCTGATTGCCTCTGTAGTGCGGGCCGTTATTGCCCGCTCCCGAGAGCCGGCTGGGAGGCTATCAATGGCCGCTTTGGACTCGCTTTCGGCGCTGTTTGCGCGGTGACGCTTTGCGGTCGGGTTTGTCCGGCGGCTGCCTTCTATTGAGAGGAATCAATGAAGCAATCAGTGAATGCTCGGTTTGCACTTTGGGCACGTGTTGTGGACGTATGCTTTTGCGCTTGCTGGGGCCGTTTTTTTTTTATCGAATTGGCGCGCGTTTAGCGTGCGCCGGTTTGTAGGTTTACTGTGCGCGGCGAATGAGAGCAATTGTTCGGTTGCGTGGGCGCGAATGTGCATAAAAGTAAACTCGTAAAGATATCGTAAATTCTTGATGTCTTCTACCCGGAAGTGCTAAGTTTTTGTGGCATTTATTTTTTTTGACACATGAGACCAAGATCAACAATAGCATTGCTTTCGAAACTACAGAAGGAATCTGGATAGCAGGCAGCCGTTCTGATATATAGTGTTCCCCTAGAAGATACAGTAAATGCTTATATTTAACCTTCAGTCAGGAACGTCTTGCTTGGTACGGTCGTCACGCATCAGGTTTCGGTCAGAATGAGCTTGATGTGCTGAATATGAATATGGTAGAAAGTGAAAGGGGGCGAATGACAGCGTAGGCTTGAACATTGAATAAGTCGTTTAGAAAGATCGGAATCGCAGGAAGTATATCACAGCGGACGCAGACATCTATCAGTTGACGACATTTTTCTATATACTCTGGAGACATCACGGTAAAAATAGCGGGAAAATGATGCGAGACAAAAAACAACGACAGAGGATAAAGCAAGAATACTTTGTTAAATATTTACTGAGCGCTCGCACGTTACCATCCACATATTTCTTATATACGCTAACGCAGTCGCCGCGCTTCACTGAAGTATGACACTGAGAGTATCTGTTTCAGCACTTAAGATATAAAAGCGAAAAAAACATGACCTGACGGAGTATTTGATAAAGTATTGCATATCTCTACATTCCTATAGTGCTGTTTTATTGCCCAACAACCCAATCATAATGTCAGTTCCCCTTCCCAAACATCACCCAAACATTCGCGTATGCAAAAGGGGAATGGGAAAACTCTCGTGTTCTCACAACGAAGTTATGTGTTATGCCAAAAACACACGAACAGCAATCCTAGCGAGAGAAACAGAAAGAGAGAGAGTGAATGACGTAGCACACAAGTAAGTCTCCTGTTTTCTACTCTGTACGTGATGTGTTGAGAAAAATAGAGTAAGAAAGAAACTATGTGGGAGAGGGGAGAAAGTTCACAAAATCACAAGATACGCTGATACCACGGCCTCTTGATTGCTTGATTTTTCCGCATATCTGGCTTTTACTTGCTACGGGTGTTGGTCACGAATGTGGTTGTCAATGTAAAAAAAAAATACCCATCATTTAAATATTAAGGTCAAGGCAGGAGAAAAGAAAAGTTATTTCTTTCTTTATACGAAATATGGTAATTTTTCTAGATACGAAAATACATTTCAGTGAAGAAACAAATTAACGGAATTTTCTCTTTGTGTTGCAGCGCTTCTAAAATGAGGTTATCATTTCCTGCCATTTTCCTCGTCTACGTTTCTTAAGAGACAACACGCATTCGATAGCCTAACGATAAGTTTCGTATGAAATAGAAACGAAAAAACTCAACCCAATCTCTCGGTTCAGCCCCATTTCTTGGTGTATGCACAGCGTCAAACGTCATCACTTGTTCTTTTCTCTCGTAGGTGTACCTTCGCAGAACGTGCATTGAGAAAGGGAAGTCTGCGGTGCCGTTGTGAAATCGTTCGGAGCACAGCGAACGTCTACCGTAAAGAAGCTTGTATAAAGATCCATCGAATCTGAAAGGGGAGGAAGAGATGATCCGGCAAAAAAAATAAAAGAAAAAAAAAGGGGAGGCGAGGCGGCTGGCGCACGTATGACAAAAGTATACGGACCGGCCTGCAGGCAAAACAGCCGGGACGCACACTGAGGACACAAGAACGTAAAAAAATATTAAAAATGTTAGAAAAAAGAGTACAGAGATGAAGGGAGAACGTGATTCTGATGGGCCGTTGTGCTCGTGCTGCCGCTGTCACAGCTGATGACGCCCTCGAGGTGCGCGACAGCTTTTGGGTCTCGCGTCTCCTCCCGCCGTCGTCGCGGGCAACCGCTGGCACACCGCAGCGGGGATCGATAGACACGCTCCCTATACACCGCATGCATCGTCGTCGGTGACGTCCTGCACTGCAGCCGTTGCCTATAGCGTAGCGGTGGTCGTCGCTTATTCCACGTATACGTTGTTCCCATAATCTCTCTTTTTCATTGTACAGGCCTCTTCCACAGCCGTTGCCAAGCGGACCTCTCGTGCTTCTTTTATAGGTGCCTCGTTTCCAGCGTCGACTATGGCTCGTGTTTTTGTAAAGGTTGTGCTACGAATATTGGCCGATTTCGAGCCGTGTTGCTGAACGAGCCAAATTCGTATATGTGAAGGAGAAAACTCGTTACGTTTATAGCGGTACTTAACGGAGAAAGTTCAGCCTGGTTGAATATTCGACCACAAGTTAGCTATCTTCCTTTGCATAAAGCTATTGCTGAAACAGGTTTCTACCTCCGTCTTTCTCGTTTCCTATTGGTCAACCCCGGTGGTGTAGTGGCTACGTTGCACAGCTACTGATCTGAAGGTACCGGGTTCCATACCAGCCGCTAAGGTCACATTTCGATGGAGACCCAACGCCAAAGGCCTGTGTATTGTGCAATGTCAGTGCATATTCAGGAACACCGGATGATTAAAGTTTCCGGAGCCCCTCACTACGGAGTCTCTCATAATCATATAGTGGCTTCGATCGTATAACCCCAGACATTACTTTCTAAAATCTAATTTCGTGCGATAAGCTTGACATAGAACAACAACTATTTTTGAAGCACTCAGACGTTCAGGCTCACCACACGGCAGTGTTACCGATATCGCGTTTCAGCGTGATCACTGGACATTGGGGTCGGAAGGCGTCCCTGCTACCCATGAAGTTTTCAAACGTTACAGACCTCGTATGCCACTGTTTATGAGCGATACTTATAGTGAGGTGTCGAGAGGTGATGTGAGAGTCCGGCACGATGCCGTATGCGGGATAGCTCATAGGCCACCGGCATGTGCGATGACGCACCGCCTTTTCGATACAGCCTGCTCACGCTTTGCTTTTAAAAAGCAGGATCGGACATCATTTCAACAATTGTATGAAAGGAGGAAGCCGGGCGGGACAACTGTCTGCAAATCTCACAAGTACAGATCCATTGGCAACCTACAAATTATTCGTCACCTTCCTTATCAAGATATTTGCATACAGTAGCGAACCGCCATCTCTAACGAAAAACATGCGGTTGAGCGTAGGCAAGTAACGTATATGGACGGGCCACGACGTACTTTATTCGAACAAGTGCAACATTGCTATCATCCACGCGTATAATTTCCGAGAAATGTTGTTACACATGGCGCGAGTGGCTGCTCTCAAAGTGACACTCATGATTTTGTTCTCGCATTTTAAAGGTCAGTATCCTACAGACGTCGGCTTTCTAAGTTGACCTATCGTTGTACCGGTTCGTCGATATAGATAGGTATACATTTCGCTTAATTATTTTTTTTCTAGTTTACTGCTAACGCATGTTCTGGCTCAAAACACCAAAGTTTTTCATACAACCATCCGTCCATCTCTCCAAAATCACAGCCCGGACAAGTGCAGTCTCTAAGCGTCCACCACCCGCACCAGAATATTCGAGTTTGTTCGGCATAAGTGTCCCTCCACATTTATCTATGAGCTTCCATTTTCTATTTTTGACGCCAATACACCGCAGCTCATGGTAGCCAAAATCAGAACCATTGTAATATCAGAGAAGCAGAATAGCGCAGCCAGTCTAGTGAACAAACGTCGTGTCTAATTTCTCTGTCTAGTACATTACAATGGCACAGTCGCGAAACGCAGATTCATCAGAAGACGTTAACTCATCTGCCTTTATCGCCCTTCAAAACGGACGAGTGCTTTGAGACTCGCATTCAGTACTTTCCGAGGACGGCGTCCAGGCCACCACGGCGGCTGAACCGTAAGGTTGCGACTCTGAAATGGCCAGCTTCTTCGACGTGTTGATTCAACCACTGGTCAACCGCGCAAGCAATTCCATTTACCATTATTTCTGCGCTGCACCTGTGCCGCTTTCTGAGAGAGACTCCCGTTCCGGAATTTCACGGGTTTCAGGACGATCCCACCCCCTGGGCCGCGACCACTGATTCTGTCGCCATGAAGTATTCTTGACCATAGCCTACCAAGAAGTTCGTCGCGGAAGGGCGCCTCGGAGAAGCTGCACAAGCCTGGGATCGTTTCCAGGGAAGCGAGTACGCCTCATGGGCAAGTTGGAGCGCGACCCTCACGTCCTCATTCGCACCGCTTCTTGGAACCCATGACGCTCGCTTCGTGGAGATGCGGTCGCGAAGGCAAGCTGTAGAACTGGAGATAATGCCGCGAATATATCTGTGACAAACTACGCCTCCCGCAAGCTTGCGATACGGCCCTCACCGGCAGCCAGACAGTATGTCATCGACGGGCATTACGCTCGGACGCACGCGGCCGTATACTGTCCGTGTAGACAGCCCAGCAGGACATCGAGGCTTTCCTCCGACAGGTAGCAATGTTGCAGGAAAGAGCTAGACGCTGTCTAGCTGCGGTTGCTTTACAGGGCACCATGACCACGCGGTGCTGCTGCTTTTTGCTTGGGCGCTACGGGCACGTCGGCTACAAGGAATGCCCACAAGTGTCGCGTCAAGCCATCCAGTTTCAGACGTGACCACTTCCAACTGTTCGCGTCCGTGTTGAGGGCATCGGGGAACTCAGGGCGCTAGCGGATATTGGAGTCCAGCGAACAGCACTGCTTCGACGGCCCACCTCAGTTCCCCTGCAGCCATGGACCGAGCCAAGTAGACGTGTTCTCGGAGGCACCGCGTTATCTGTGGGTGCTGTGGACCTGCAGCTTCACACCGAAGCCGGAAACAAGTTGCTTGCCGCCGTTCCCACCCGTCCTCGAGGACCTACCTGCCGAAATGGTTCTTGGAGCGGACTACATCTTCTCTGGTCATGCGCAACTCACCATATATGGTGATGGCGTCAACCTCCGTGGAGTAGTTCCTCTGGTGGAAGCTCCCAAGTGTGAGCCAGCAACGTTGCGCACTGTCTCAGCCGTTCTCTAGAGGCACTAAGCACTTTTCCCTGATAGCCCAGTGTGGCTTCCCAGCAGTAGCACACTTCAACATCGTATATGCCCACTGACAGTCATTCGCCGGTGTCGGTGCCGTTACCGCGATGTGCAGAAAGAAAGTGGGCCTGGATTCCCAAACAAGTAGAAGAAATGCTAGCAGCTAGTGTAATCAAGTCGACTTCTAGTCCTTGAGCTGTACCTGTCGTTCTAGTTTGAAAAAAAAAACGAAAGTCTACGATTTTGTGTAGATTACTGGGAACTAAATAAACGCGCCATACCAGATTCATACCCGCTTCTACATATTGACGATGCTATCGATGTCATAAGAAAATGAAAGCTTTTTTTTATCCCTCTATATGAAAGTAGGGTATTAATACCCAGCTTTTAGTATGAAGAACTTAATAAAGTTCTTCATACTATACCAGATTCATACCCGCTTCCACATATTGACGATGCTATCGATGTCATAATAGAGTCAACGTTTTTAGGGGCGAAGCTCGTATGTATGTATGTATGTATGTATGTATGTATGTATGTATGTATGTATGTATGTATGTATGTATGTATGTATGTATGTATGTATGTATGTATGTATGTATGTATGTATGTATGTATGTATGTATGTATGTATGTATGTATGTATGTATGTAGACACCGGTGGCACATACCCGCTCTATAGCGGGTATGTGCCACAGGGGTTGCGAGATGGTAGATGGCGGTACATCGAGTGTTCACTAGATGGACGCGTGGACAGACGGACGGACGCATGGATTGACGCACGGATGGTCGCCCGGACGGACGGAAGCACGGACGGGCTGACGAACGCTTTGTCCCACTCATCATCATTCGCTACGTGGATATGCTGTGATTTTTTTATCCCTCGATATCAAAGCGGGGTATTGGCAAAGAAACGTCGCCGAAAAGGGTAGTGCAAGACTGCTTTTCGTACGCCTTCTGACTTGTATGAATTGAACTGCATACGTCTTTCTGGTTGCGAACAGCCCCGAGTAAGTTCCAGCGGACCATTGAATACAGTACTGTGTTGTATACCTCGATGACATCTTTGTTATCGGGGTTACCGAAGAACGCCTGCAAAATCTCGACAAAATTATGGAGAAGTTGCATGATGCCGGATTTCACCTGAACCTAGAAATATCATTTTGGCTTAACGACAATATCCTACCTCAGATATACAATATCTCAAGATCACGTGCTGCCCATTCCTGAAAGAATTAAAGCTATGACCAACTATCTTGAGTCAACCTCTATTAAATAGCTACAGGTATTCCTCGGAATCGCATCGCACTTGCGAAAATTTCTCCCCAACTCTACATCACTCGCAGACCTAGTGAAGTTCGTGTGCCCCTTTCTCTGGTGTGAACAAAGAAAGCAGGCCTTCGTGTCACTGCTGAGAGCAACGCAGTACGTTTATTGACGATGCACATTCGGCGCGTTCCAAAATTCGTTTCCCCCGAACACTCAATCCACGCGCATCTATTAAAAACACTTCTGCATAAGGTCTTCACAAGTTCGTGTACGGTGTTCTCGAGCGAAGGTCACGTTCACACGGTTCGAGCACGCTGCTGAAATGCCTCCAGCCATCTAGATCTGGAACGACATAGCCGTCGGGTCAATTAGTGCAGCGGAGTCGCACAGCAGTGAATATGTATGGCGTAGAGGGTTTCCAGCAAGTGTACTTGTAGAAGTTAACCATACAGTGTTTAGAAAAGGCTCTGAAAGGCTGCCCTTCCAGCTTTCGCTGCGACTGTGCTGCGCGTTTCGCGCACGCCTGGGGGTTTTCTTTTCTCTGTTTCTTTCTTTTTATTTTACTCTTTGTTTTATTCTCTGCCGAAGTCTTCGACATCATAGTCGGAATCAACAAGAAATGGTCATAGGAAGAGCCCGTCAAGATAACCGCTGGTCATTACAGATCAGAGACTGCTTCTCAAAGAAGGCAAGCGGGTGAAGGGGAGACATAAAGGTAGGTGAGATGAGATTAGGAAGTTCGCGGGTATAAAGTGGCAGCAAGCATAGGACTGAGTTGACTTGTGGAACATGAGAGGGGCCTTTGTCTTGCAGTGGGTGTAGTCAGGCTGATGATGTTGAAGAACAAGAAGAAGAACAAGAAGAAGAAGAAAAGAAAAGAAAAAGAAGAAGAAGAAGAAAAGAAGAAGAAGAAGAAGAAAGAAGAAGAAGAAGAAGAAGAAGAAGAAGAAGAAGAAGAAGAAGAAGAAGAAGAAGAAGAAGAAGAAGAAGAAGAAGAAGAAGAAGAAGAAGAAGAAGAAGAAGAAGAATTATGAGACACGGGACGCAACGCCAAACTTTTACACGAAGGCACGCTGTATTGTCGTCGTTGGGTAGAGAAGTAGAATAAAACAGCCAGCCTAGTAAGCAGGCGTTTTGTTCATTTCTCTGTCTAGTACATTGCACCTTGTAAACTTTTTTTACAGGCAGTGTCAGATCCGGTTTCGTGGCGTTTGCGTTTACTGGGAACATTCGCTGTTTTTTTTATATATATAACATACGTATCGAGTAGGCGAGCATACGATGCAAGCGTAGCGGCGACATGGGCTAAATGAAAGGTTTGCGCGTATACGCCATCTTAAAACTGCTAAATCTTTCGCCTTCTCCCGCCGTGCTTGCGTCCAAAGCAACAAGTGAAGCGAGTGTGCGGGCTTATAACCCGCAAGTCCGCTATAGTCACCTGTCATCTCGGCGCCTCTTCCTCTCCTTCGATGAAGCAGAGTGCGCCACAGCCAGTTTTCGCGTAAACGAAATAATGTCGAATCCAATTCGTACCGGCCGGCCGATAATACGCACGTGCCCACGCTGCCCTCTCTCATCTTCCTTTCTCTCTACTCGGGTATACATAGTCCAATACGAACGTATGACACGTTCCAAGTAGACAAACACAACAGGCTTGCGGGTACACCTTCGTTTAAACACGCAATGCGCAAGTGCACAGGAAAGGAGAACTTTGAATAAACAAAAGGGGTAAAAGAAGACAAATCCGATAAAGCCTGTTTCTTTTTTTATTATTTTACTGTCAAGCGCTCTTTTGCCCGGAACAGCGCGGACATTTGCGAGGCGTCGTGCTGTCGTCGTCTGGGCCTTCGGGGGGCGAGGGGAAGGAGGGCTCTGTTCGTGTCTCTTCTCGAATGAGCGAGAGTACGCCGGGAGAAGGAAAGAGTCCTCATTTTCCCGAAAACGACTCGGTGACGTGACTTGACTCGCAAGCGTGCCGGACGCAGCACCGTTCCGATCAGACAGACGCCAGGGGGACGAGACGCGCCGAGTTATATATATATATATATATATATATATATATATATATATATATATATATATATATATATATATATATATATATATATATATATATATACGGCTGCGCTCCGTAAAAAGAACACGTGGCCTTCCAAACCAGCGTGACAGTAATTTTGTTTTTCCTTATAAGTTTTAAAATTTTTACAATGAAGTTCTGAATGGCTTGTACACAAACAGAAGTGGAGCAACAATTTTCTGCTAACCGAACAACACGACAAATCCAGAGCTTTTGTGTAGAAAAAAAGTTAACGGAGGTAGTATTTCACGTCATAAAGGCAGGGCAAAGCTGGTCAGCCTTTTCTATCTTTATTTTTTTCTCTATGTTTCTTCAGTCTTGATTTTTCTCTCATCTCTGTGTTTTTTCTGTCTTTTTATTTGAGTTCATTTATATTCCTTTCTTTATTCATAAACTTCATTCTCTTTCTCGATTTTTTAGTTATTTATATCCTGTTTGGCATTTCTTTCTCGCTCTATTTGTTGTTTCCTCTTTTTTTCTATCTCTACCTGTATGTTAATTTTTCTCTGTCTCTTGTTTTCCTATTTCTTTGATTTTCTGCCGAAGTTGCGATCCATAGTTTTATGCCGACAGAAAAAAAATTCAAATTTAAAATAGCCCACAAGCAGTAACTGGGACGTGGTGCCCGTTTCATTACGTGTTTTTAGACGCACAGAGAAAGCTTTCAAGCATATCTGACACGTGCAATCGCCTACCTAAGTTCAATGGTCTCGCAACCGTTAAACTTTCACTTCACTAATGTCCTTCACTTTACAATAAGGACATTTAGGTACTGCGTGAAAGTCAACACACGGTACCTTAATTTCTATTTTTAAATAGTTCACTGCCACTTTTGACATCACCTTCAGGTCTCCAACTCACGCCATGTTCGTTCGTTTTAGAAAGGGTTCGTCTCCGACGAACTCAAAATAGTGCTCCTGCTCTCAGTTCTCATCAGCAAATTAGAAAGTTTGTCCTCGGACCCAGCTAGCTTTGCGTGAATCTCTCCCAACTGCCTTTCCTATATCTTCCTTATCGTTTTTTTTTGTATCTTCTTTTCTATGCCAAGGACGCTACAGCTTCTTCCATAGGCCAATCTAGCTTCTCTTTTGCGCGTTTCTTTGTACGTATGTATTGCGGCGAAATCTGCACTTAGGGCCACCACTCCTTTAACGACATTATCGCTGTTCAGCGCCTTCACGTCGATTCTTTTTATCAGGCTGTCCGCACCCATAGTTCGTCAACAGGCCCCCTACTCCCCCCTCCCTTTTCAATTGTGTCTTCTCTTTACATTTCTCCTTCGTCCGAACTATTGTCGAAAACTCAAAAGACATTCAACTATAGACCTCCTACGCTCGGCTCCTTTGTTGGCGAAATATCAACAAAGAGTGCGAGAAATTTATGTCGGCAATAGAGATCTATATTTGTCTAAGAATGAAAGAAAAATACTTCGACACGGTAGGGAACCTAACTAAAACGGGTCAGCACAAACGAAGTGGGCAGCAGGGACGAATGAAAGGGAACAAATTTTGTTGGGGAGTGCAGACGCCAAGCTGAGAATGCTGAAAAATGAAATGAATAAAAAAAAGAAGGCCCAGCGAGAAAATGAATGAAACGCACAAAACAAAAGTTGAGCCAGTAGTGTGCGGCTTTCAGGACGTGATGCTGTCGAAAGAAAAAGCAGGCCAGCCAGCAGACAGTCCCCCCACGCCCCCCCCCCCCAATTGCGTCCCCACTTTGGTGACCAATCTGTCTTCCTCGACCACATAGGTGGCGCTGCTGTACAGAGTGGCGGCGGCTGGATGAAAAGCGTATGACTCTGGTCGATCAGGGTCTCCCGAGGAATGTCTTCCAGGTCCTAAACGTAGAGCTAAGTAAAAGAACGCTCTCCTTTTCTTTTAAACACACAAAAAAATGAGAAGCATATACGAACTTGCAGAACGAGAAAACGGACGCGGCGTTGCAAGGACAGAGAATTTGAGAAGTGAGAGAAATAGAGGAAAAATATGAAATGGTGCGGTGCACAATTCTCAGGCGAGGCTGAGCATGATCGACGCACACGTTGAGACGAGAGGTCCCGGCCGCCTTATACTACATGTCGACACGGCAGCGCGCGAACAGCATTCCGAATGCTGTGCACCGCAGTGGAAGCGCCGCTCCAGGCTGCGTAGCAGATACGGCATGGCTTCAAAGCGCTCTATTGACGCCAACGCGCCAAGAGGAAAAGAAGGAGGTGAAGTTGCCCACAGCGAGGCTGGCTTTGGTTCGCGGAAGCCGAAGTTTTCAGTGGTTGGCGAGCGAGACCAGCGTCTACAGTGCGATGCGAAGACGAAAAAGTTTTCGGGTGGAGGGATGGTGAGGAGAGGGGGGGGGTGCGTTGTTAGAGGTAAAACGAAAGTATAGAAACTTTTTCGAAACGTGTAGAGTATGTAATCGAAAGAATGGAAGCAGATATAACTCCGCATTCGATATGGTGAAAAAAAAAAGGTGAAGGTGGTCTTTGGAGCGGGCGACTCGCTCGCAGAGAGTTTTACGAGGACCGGGCGCTTTCGAGTGAGAAGGCAGCACGCTTCGAAAAGAACAGACCACGCTTGCAGACTGTCAAATCCCGAAATGGGATTAAACTGAAGCTGACCGCGCCACCGTGTGTTACGTGCGGCGTTATTTTTTGGGGTGCGCACCCTCTGTCTCACCGTGTCTTATAGATGACGCGCGTGGCTTTGAAGTGTGAGGGTGCGTGTGTGACTGGAGCCGTATTGGAGAACAAGACGCGGTTTTGTGACTCAATTTTTGGCTTGTTCTATTGACTTCTTCAAACCATAGCGGAATCTTTCTTGTCCGAGAAATATATTTGTTGAGTTAATGACATACGTGTGGTGTAGTCTACCGAAACTTGTGGTCCTAGTCTAATTTAATAAAATGTTCAGCGAATATTAAGAAAGGGAAGGCCAAGAAATAGCTTGTTCATAAGGTTGCATGTCTTGATTTTAATTGTAAATAAACTTAAGCTGAAGCACATCGACCACGGCGCTCGAAGCTGCTTTCGACGATGAAACTTTATTATGCAAGGAAACAAACAATCGGAGATCTATTGTAGTCAGTGTGCCGCTCACTGTTTTATTGTCTTAAAGCAGCAGCGAACCTGTCAAAAGAGAGAAAGGGAGAATTATTAAATGCGAAGCATTTCTTAGCGAACCTCGGTGACATTGAGCGTACCTTTCATCTATCTATCTCTCTATCTATCTAGCCGATTACGATTGGGTACTCTCGTGGTCACCCCGTTAACTTGGCGAGAACCAAAATTATAACGTGAGGGTAAGATGATTCGACGAATATGATGCACTGGTTAAGACAAGAATAATGTCACAATCCCGTCGCGTACGTCGTCAAACACTTCCCATCAGACAGTGGCACATACCCACGGGTGTGTATGGGCCACTAGTGCGCGGGTATGTGCCACATGTGATGGACCCTTAGTATCTACCCAGGAATAACGAGAACACACATGGGCAATTTTAACGCGCGAGCGTTAGGAAATACCCGACAGTGGTACCGCCGACTCGATGATTGTAAAGAATAAATGTCAGGGTCCCAGCTGGAATCGAATCCAATCATTCTACGGGGTAATCCAGCATTTTACCACAGAGCAACGAGAGATCTCAGAACTACTTTTTAAACAGACGCTAATATTCGTGAAACTTCAATAGTGGTTGTAGTGCTGGCCTACCCATTTTTATAAAAATTACATATGTACTACTTTCATAGAGCCGTCACGTCGGGTTAATGTCGATTGTGGTTTGTTGCCGTGCGCTGAAGTTGATTTATGAAGCAGTTTATAAATTCGTCAGGGCTTTTGCTGTTCCCTTCTGGTAAAGCGACATTAAGTCGAACGCGTGACCTTGTGATCGGCAGCAGAGTGCCCTTACCAATTACCACTGCAATCAGTCGATTTCCATATCTCGTTGATCATCACTCGAAGCTACGATTGAAACTTGCGTTCGTTCGAGCACCACGCATTGGTTTCAGAAGTTGTAATTGTTTATGATTCTCGTTGACGCTTCTTCAAATCCAAACATCCGCAACGCTTGTGATACAGTACGAGCCCATGACGTACGGGACGAGACTCGCTCGATGCAGTCGTCAAAGCACGCTTCTCCCCAATTTCAATATTCCTAAGAAAAGCCAACTTCTGCCTTTCTCTGTTCTTGTACGACGAGTGCGTAAGTCGCGTGCGCGTCTGTGTGTGTGTGTGTGTGTGTGTGTGTGTGTGTGTGTGTGTGCGCGTGTGTGTGTGTGTGCGTGTGTGTGTGTGTCTGTGTGTGTGTGCGCGCGCGTGCGTGTGTCTGTTTGTGTGTGTGTGTGTGTGTGTGTGTGCGTCTGTTTGTGTGTGTGTGCGCGCGCGTGTGTCTATGTGTGTGTGTGTGTGTCTGTGTGTGTGTGTGTGGTGCGCGCACGTGCGTGTGTCTGTTTGTGTGTGTGTGTGTGCGTGTGTCTGTTGCGTTGTTTTGCTATTTCCTAATTACATTCCATGGCAGAATTCAGGACTAGCAAGTTATTAGGAGTACAACACAAGAAGGGCAAACGAAACTCTCAGACAACGAAAAAAATAAATAGCAACGTGTCCACATATCCTACGCTGAGCAGCGAAAGAAGTGAAAGGCTGGTGCAGCAATATGGAAGTGTGGCAAAGCGGATGGGGGGAGCCAGGCGAGAACTGCGAAAGATTTTCCAGACGTCATCCATCACCGCTGACTGTTGAGCCACGTCTATACATACAGGCACAGTGGCTCCCCCACGGCGCGACCACCGACGGATATGTGTGCGTGCGTTTGCAATACAGGCGTGAATGTAAACCTCTCCGAGGCGCCTATATGTGTGCGTGTGTTCTGGGCACACAGGCGTTTGTCCCAGCTTTCCCAAGTCAGTTGAGCAAAGTTTTGTCCCTCGTTTTCTATCCTCTTTCACCCTGCGTCGCCTTCGTTTATGCGACGAGTGCAAAGTCGCTACCCACCGAGTATCACGTCGGGATCAGACGAACCGAGGCAAGGCCCCGCCGAGAATCCACGAATAAGAGGAAACGAGGGGACAACGTAAGGCCGGTTCGTCGGTGCCTGACAGCGAGTATAGAAAGGGGGTGGGAAGGAAACAAGTATAAAAGCAAAGTCAGCAAAAAAGGGACCAGTCTTGGCATATCGGTGGACGTCTAAGTGGAATACATTAACAAAGGGAAACAGAAGGAACGGGAGTGACAACTTTTTGACGTCTCGCCATCTTGAAGCAACCGGTCAACACGGCCAACTTGGGTGGGGTAATTAAGAACGAAGAGGAAAAAAAAGGTGGAACAGATTTCTATGACACACGCTTCATTATTTTATTTTGTTCTTTCTTGTCTCTCTCTTGACAGAAGGGGCTCACTCATAACACCAAAGTGTATCCGCGCGCACCTTCCGCATCGCTTAGTGCCCGCATCGGTTTGTGAGAGCGTTAGAGAACGTGTGCACACTGTAAGTCTGCAAGCGAAGCTCGATAGGTACTGCGTCTCCACTAGCCCTATACGCCACACTTCCAGCTAAGGAGTGTGAGGAGGCGAAACACCGCAAGAGCGCTGATGAACCATCGGAAAATAAGTAAGAGGGATTAGCCGGCTACACCACGAACACTTTTGACGCGTCGCTCGGCAAAAAGTTGTACGCGCGTCGATACATCCCACTTGCAAGCCTCAACCTCCAGACCATCACCACAACGAGCAGGCGAGCCACGCCTGCTCTGCCCTCCTCTTCCACCTCTCCCTGTCTTCATAGGTGTGACTTAGTGGCGTTTTGCAGTGCTGTACTTGAGCGTTTTGTACGCGCATTTCTGGGTGTAAAAACGCTAAAGTGAGAGAGTGTTGGGGAGGTGGATGGGAGAGTACGGCTGGCACGCCATGACGTTCGCTGAAAGAAAAGAAAAATTAACGTCGGCGTTCTAGGAGGAGACACACAAGAGGAAAAAGAAATGGCTGCGTGCGCCACCGTGGACGGCCAGCGCAACAGGATCGAGATGGAGGAGCACTCGGCCGGCACCACCGGGAAATTTTGTGTCCCGCCATCAAAGCGCAATCCATCATTGTGACGTGAAACTGCGTGACACGTTCCCAATAGCGGCTTTTACTTCTAGGCCGCAAGCGGCCGGTGCTCTCTCTCTCTCTCCCTTCGATTCACCCTACTGTACACTGTTGCCATGTGGCGCACCAAGCGAAGCGTGTCCTTGTACTGCAACTGCGGCAAGATGGGAGGGGAGGGGGGGGGGGGGCTTTTCGAAGCAGCGTAACATGTATAGCGTGGTGAGTAGAGCGCGCTTCGCGTATTAAAAAACATCAACCCATCAACTTTCAGATGCCGTGCATGGCCTAATATCCCATACAGCCAGGTATTACTGTCCGGAAACTTTTTTTTCTCCTTTTGCCTTGTTTTGTGGTGTCGGACGTCTTCCATCAATTAGGACCGTGAATCACACGTGTCACAGTAGCTTGCGGCTTCTTGACGTAGATGCCAGACATTGTTCGTATATTTACGCGAATACAGCACGCGTACGTAGTAGCAACGTTCGACAATTTCATTAGCTATAACACTGGCATATGCCGCAAAATTTGAGGTTCTAGCGGTGCGTTAATGTGACCTGTCCAAAGAAACCCAAGATTAAGTGCCCATGAAGAAGAAGTTACAAGACGAGTTCGTTTATTATATTTGATTATTAGTATTAAATATTGATAATATGATTAATAATATTTCATTTGCATACACGGATGCACGAGGACACAGACGAAAGAGAGAGAAAGCAAGCTGGCAACTGCCACCTGGAGGGGCACAATGCCTTTGAGCACCACGCGTTAGTTTCAGAAGTTGTAACTGTTTACGATTCGCGTTGACGCTTCTTCAAGTCCAAACATCCGCAACGCTTGTGATACAGTACGAGCCCACGACGTACGGGACGAGACTCGTTCGATGCAGTCGTCAAAGCACGCTTCTCCACAATTAAGGTGTTCGCGAGGAAAAGCCAACTTCTGCCTTTCCATGTTTTTGTACGAGTGCGTTTGCGTGTGCGTGCGTGTGTGTGTGTGTGTGTGCGGAAGCCTTATCATACAGTAACCATGGGAGCCTTATAAATGTTGTAGTAACCCCTGGGATATTAAACCATGATGTCATTAAGAGCAACGCCGTAGTGGAGAGGTCTTAAAATTTAGACCCTCTGATGTTCTTTGACGTGCCCTGAGATCACACGGTATACAAGGCTCTAGCACATCGCTTTCATCGAAATTCGACCGCCACGTCCCGAATCGTATCCGTGACCTGTGAGTCAGTAGCCATACCCCGTAACCGGTACACTATCGAGGCAGACCCCGGAAACCTTGCCTTATTCGCAATCATCTCACGTTTCCATAGAGAGGGTTTGAATTCTAGCTCCACGTCTGTTGATCAAGGATCATGCCAGCCATTTTCTGATGCCTTTCTGTTCGTAGGAAAACGTGTTGTCTTCACGAATATTATCATTAATGAAAGCTTTTTTACTTCATTGTAGTGCTAATGTCGGACAGAACTAATATATTTTTCAGTCAACTCAATTTGCGTGTAATATACCTCCTAAAGCGGTTGGCTTTCACCTCCAGGAGGCGCTAAAAGAGACGGAAGCACTAACAACCGAAAAGAGACGGTCGGTTTCCATCTCTAGGAAGCGCTAACATTTTAATGTGCTCTAAAGTGCACTCAAGGTATACCTCATTGGCTGCGGGAAGTCCATAAAAGATCTGTGAGGCTACGAATGTTCAGCAACAAGCTTAGTTCACACCCACTCGTATGTACTACAGAGTTAAGTTTGCATGCGTGTGAAAAGTGATTAATGGGAACGACAGACTATACAGACGTGTTTATATCGTTTGAGGGCGCATACATTTGAAAACCGGCATCTGTCGGGATCTGAAGTAGTTTCCCTCGATTAACCACTTTGACCGGAAAAACACAGAGCTGGAAAAAAAAATATCATTCGTTATGGGAACAAAAACTCTGGCCAGTGCTTCGAGGGAATGCTCGCGCAAAAGACTACATGACCTGTCTTCGAGTGCCGCAATTCCAGTGCGTATTAATGATGGACTTTCGGCTGGCACTGATATAGGTTAAAAAAAGATTAGTATGATAAAAGGAAAATGCACAATTATTTAGTATAAACATGACAAGGCGAAGTCCCAAAGTGAACTCGGTCAGGCGCTCCACCTATCGGAACAGTATTAGCAAAGTGTGGTATAGATGAGGCAAGAATTTGACCTCGTGAGAATGCCAAGTTTATAAAGTAACAAATGTTGCAAGAATAACTGACGTCTTTTCTCTATATTATCTTTGTGCATGACGCGCGGCGAGTCAGCGAAAATGAGCCATAAAAGTCACCTGTATACGTGTGCCTGGTATGTTGACATCGTCGCACATGGGAGCCTGAAGTCGCACTCGATAGACAGCCAACTAACTACGCCACATGTGTGCGTGCACTTACACGTGCCTGAAACACTAAACGTTATCAAGCCACAAGTAAAGAAAAACCAGAGAAACAATAAAGGCGGCTTATGCAGCCGCACTGCGAGTGTTGAACCTAAGCCGCACTCAAGCTCGCTCACCTTCACGTGGTCGAAAGACCTGCCAGTTCCAGAACCGCTGACGAGTCGACAGACCAAGTTTTAACAGCCGCAGGACAGTGCCAGAATGCCTTATATATGTACGACGCTTGACTGTTCTTTGCTAATACTCGAATCTTATACAAAAGACCGAAAAGAGGCACTTGACATTATCTCCCACATACGAAGGCAATGCGACAAACACTTTTTCCTTCTCCGAGACAGTTGCTCTGAAGATGGAACATGCGCGCCATGGTTATTGCTTAAGCCTTAATCATCTGTGCTGTTGTTACAGAGTCAGCATGTCGGCCAACAAGCGAGAAAACACTCAACCCATCCTCCCCTTCCACCCTCTCTCCCTCTCGCTCTGCTTCTTTGAGCCAGGGAAATGCCGGAAGACAAGAAATTGCCAAGCATAGAGGTTCTACGAGTACGCGTGTTACCACATGTATATATGCTTTACAACGCCTCAGCACGTCTCGTGTAGACACAGCGTCGCGTCGCTTTCTTACGCAGGGAAAGGGCATGTCGTTGAACCTGAACGCAACGCTTACGTGCGGTTGGGGCTTAACTGAATCCCACTCTCGACATGGCTTAGAAGCCCCTCGCCCCTTACACGTTCAACCGCAATTGGTGCAATCGCATATATATATATATATATATATATATATATATATATATATATATTGCAGAAGCAGAAGTGCTTGTGTGTTGCAAGATGCTATATCTTGCCTATCTCTAAGGGGCTTCTTCCTTAACACCTCTCCTCTCAGTTTGCAAGCTTTACCAGCGACCAAACCACCCACTTTATATTCTTTTTTTGAATGGGTGGGGTGGGGGGGTGGGTGCGGCTTTAAAGCTTTAAACATCTTTTCCTTCGCTTCGCATCGCCTCTTCGTCGTCGTCGTCGTCTTTTCATTTCTTTTAAACAGCTCTATCTGCAGAATCGGAGTGAAGAAGCGTAGCGTCGCCGACTTTATGAAAAGGGCTTAACAGACAGACACAGCTGCAGCTGCAGAAACTGAGAGATCTCTTCGGAAAGCGGTCCTTCAAAAAAAAAAAAACGGCAATGCTGCAGAACAAAAAAAAATCAAACAGTGATTTCCTGGATGTCACGGAAAGCCCCTGTGCTGGTTGTTGGAAGGACTGTTATAAAGTCGTGACGAAAAGAAAAAAATAGACAACGTAAGGTGGCTTTTTGCAGGTTTGAGGAGAGATGAGAATAAAAGAAACTGAGAAAGGCGAAAAGAGAGAAGCGAGGGTTTAAGGGCGGGAGCAAAAAGTTATGGCGCCGCGAAAACTCTGAAGCGCTTGTATCTCTCCCGCCCCGCGTTCTCGTCGCGTTATCTGTCGCCACTTTATTATCCTGCTTTCGGTAATGCATTTATCTTCGTTTTTTTTTTCTCTCCACTTTTGATTGCCCCGCCTTGTGTTCTGCGGCCGTGTACTCGCCAGTTTGTCTTATTAAGGCGGTGCTCTTAGAGCTTCCCCGAAGTGAGCGTTTCTGCAACCTCGCCCCCCCGCTTCAAAGGCGAAAATGATCTTGCTTTAAAAAGAAAACAAGATCAATTCTCGAGCGCTCTCTTTGTCATTCGCCTTAGCCTTGTTCATCCCTTGCTTTTTATCTATTTTATTTTTTTTACTTGGTGGCAAATACTCGGATGAAATTCAGCCTCTGAAACGCAATGTTTTTGACGTGCTTACGTACATCTACCAAGCATGTACCCATACACAAAGGTGCGCACCGTATCCCCAACCCCGGCCACATCATGTCCTGTGGTCGCTGTTTATGAGACCCTTGATGGCCACTTTGGGTTGTCTATCCGGCCGCAGTGGAGGGTGTCTAGACAGCTTGGGATGCGTTCTTTGACTGTCTCTCAGGATCATATAAGCAATCATTCGTTCGAGGCCCGGCCTTGTGCAACTCGGCTATGATAGCCCCAGAGCAATGAGCTTGTGAGATTGGAAAGACTGAATGTGAGAAAGTGTTCTGGAGATCATTTTTGAAAGATAGAGGAGCAGGGGATCTATCTATCTATCTATCTATCTATCTATCTATCTATCTATCTATCTATCTATCTATCTATCTATCTATCGATCTATCTATCTATCTATCTATCTATCTATCTATCTATCATCGATCTATCTATCTATCGATCGAGCTATCTACTATCTATCTATCTATCTATCTATCTATCTATCTATCTATCTATCTATCTATCTATCAACAGCAAGAAGGGCACACGTGAACATGAGCGCTCAGCCATGAACAATGAAAATATCCGGACTAAAGAAATAAAAATGAAAGTTGAGAACACCCTTGCAGAGTGAATGCGCGAAGCCCGGCACCTCGAATGGTTGTTGACGAAAAGGACCACCCGCTCAGCCGTCCCGTCCAGCATGCAAACGAGATGCGCGCACACACGGCACTAACGTGTAGAAGTGATTGGGTGTACAGTAAAAGAAGGGGTTAAAAGAACAAAATGAGTGGGGGGGGGGGGGGGGGAGAATACAATAGCGTTTCCCTCGATGTCCAGCGGAGCGCCCTCACTGCAGTGGCGGCCATTCAACTTTCGCGGCCACGGGGCCTTCTCCCACTTTACGCGCACCGTGTAATAACGCAAAGCCGGTCGTCCTCCCGTTGAGGGACAGGTGGTGTGGGGGCACAGTGTGCATAGCGGGAAAGCGTACGTGCTGCAACCACGCGGTTTGCTAGACGTCGTTGACGCTGGCCTGCCGCTGCTACCGTCGTCCTGATCGTCACAGTTGCGAGCCCCACGCGTAGCGAATGGCGATCAGGCTACGCTATAGGCTACAGCCTGTACAGGTAGGGAAAGGCGGGCAGTAGAGTCGGCCGAGTGAGGGAGGGGGGTTCAGGTAGTAACGGGTGTTCGGACCAACGGTGATCGGAATAAGTAATGCGCCGGGCAATATCGCTTATGGCCTCGTACCGAGCGCATACCACTTTCTCTCCTCCGTTACCCCACCTTTACCTGTTCTGCCAGCGGGGGTGGGGCCCCGCCCACTCCGCGTCGTATGGTGGTGCGCTGCACCAGGACTTCGCAGGCGTTGGTGCCTGTACGCATTTACGGCCGGGCACGGGATGTTCGGCGCGGCGACGTGCGATCTGTGCCCGTACTTTCGCAAGCGGCGGTCCGATTGTACGGGAAAACACTGTTTTACTATTGTCCCGTTTCCGCTGGGCTATAATAAGGAAACGATGTACATGTACCACTCTCACAATCCCAGTAGCCACAGCTGATGTTTCGGCTATCTCGAAAGCGCTCTGGAAATTGCATGCATGAGTGACGCGGTGAGACAGTGTAGCCGCTTGTTTTGGCTTGGCTGTGTTTTGGTTTGGCTGGATACATTGCAATGCGCTACAGTCGCCTGTTGGCAAAGGGAAACGGGATGGGAGGTGGTACGTATCTGTGCTTGTTTAACACAGCCCTGCACTTTGATTGTGTTAA